>JAIUZE010025379.1:0-26695 GCA_022085475.1 Heliosperma pusillum | reverse complement strand
TCTTCTTTTTCTTTTATTCAAAATTTGAAAAATGATCAACTAAAATGCAAAATGGGAAAATGCAATCCCTCCCCCAAGCTAAACATCACATTGTCCTCAATGTGAGCACAAAGACAAAATATGCAACGAGATGCTTAATGGGGAAAATGAAAAATGAAAGAAGAGTGAAGCTTACTAGTCAGCGCGGACTCCCCCAAGCTAGTCTTTTGGACTGGACAAGGAAGGTCTTTATAGATTCTTCAAAAACTATTTCATCTGCGAAATAAATCCTAACAACTAAAAGGGAATACAAAAATAAAAATGCAAAAAGAAAAGGAACACGGGTTGCCTCCCGAGAAGTGCAATTTAAAAGTCTTGCTAGACTCCATTTGTTTCTTTGATCATCCTTTATCTTTAAGCTCACTATCATCCAAGCTCAACTTCATAGCGTTCTTTACATTCTCCATCCATTCCAAGCTTTTCCGGGAATAGCCCCTTCTAGCACTTTTTGCAGTAGTGCTTTTAGTATGCTCACCTGTAAGAGAATCAACACTAACATGTGCCTCAAACGGATCCGTCAGTAAGGATCGAGGCATAGAAGAAACAACAGAAGAGTCATCAACATTAAGCACATAACATGAGTCTTCTAGCACAGGACTCCTAACGGTGGAATTGTTACTAAAGGTCACCTTGTCATCTCCTATCTCTAATGTCAACTTCCCATTCTTGACATCGAAAACTGCACCAGTGGTGTGCAAAAACGGTCTTCCCAAAATGATTGGGGTTTTAGAGTCCTCGGTCATGTCAAGTACTAGAAAGTCAACGGGAATGAAAAACTTACCAACTTTGACGGGCACATCTTCTAAAACACCCATTGGTTGTTTTAGAGAACGGTACGCCATTTGCAAAGTAATATTAGTGCATTTCAAAGCACCCATGTTAAGTTTTTCAAACATAGAAAAGGGCATGACACTTACACTAGCACCTAGGTCGCAAAGGGCCTTATCAATGGTATACGTGCCTATAGTGCAAGGGATGGAATAACTACCAGGGTCCTTGAGTTTTGGTGGAGACTTATTTTGCAAGAGTGCACTACACTCTTCAGTGAAAGCTACGGTCTCAATCTCATTGAAAGATCTCTTGTTTTTGAGGACTTCCTTCATAAACTTGGAATAAGAAGGAACTTGGGAAAGCAATTCAATGAAAGGGACTGTTACTATTAAGTTCTTGACGACGTCAAGGAATTTACCATACTTTGCCTCCTCCTTGTGCTTGGCTAATCTTTGGGGAAATGGGACTTTGATCTCAATAGGAATCTCGGGCTCTTTCCCTTTTGACATGGGCACCTCGTCTTCAACATCAACAACCACGGGCTCATCATTGTGCTTACCACTTCTCGAGGAAATGGCATTTACAGTTTCGTGAGGTTGGTAACAATGTGAAGGCAGCTGCCCTTGCTTTTGGTAGGTATTAGAAGAGGCATATTGGGAAATTCTAGCTTCCAACAATTTGATGGCAGCATCCTTAGCTTGATCGCTCTTCTGGAATTGAGCTATCATGGTGTCTTGCCTTTGAGCTAATTGCAGCATCATGGCTTCAAGTTTACTTACACCATTGTCACTTTGTTGAGATGTAAAGGATTGAAGTTGTTCTAGCTTTTGTGTGAGAAGGGCTACTTGAGCTTGTAAAAGTGTCAAAGTGGGGTCCTCTTGCTTAGATTTCGATGGTATGGAGCGGGAATTTCTATATTGAGAATCGTGAATTGCCATGGGTTCAATGGTAGTGAGAGCAAATTCAACATTGATTTGATCAAATCTTCCATTGTTAGCAGAATCCAGGATACGACGGGACTCTATATAACACCCATTATAGAATGTGATGGCAAGGAACCATGAATCTAACCCATGATGAGGACACTCTCTTTGCAAATCCTTGTACCTCTCCCAAGCTTCATATAGGCTTTCATCATCCCTTTGTTGGAAACCAGTGATTTGACTTCTCAACAAAGCGGTCTTTTTTGGGGGAAAGTACTTTTGGTAGAAGGCAAGAGCTAAACTCTCCCAATCGGTTATACCTAATGTAACCTTATCAAGGCTATGCATCCACAACTTTGCCTTACCCCTCAAAGAAAATGAGAAGAGCATCTCTCTAATTTGCTCTTGGGTGACTCCAGTTTGTCTAATAGTGGAGCAATAGTCACAGAAGTTTTGGATGTGAAGGTTGGGATCTTCTGTGGCATTGCCACTAAATTGGCTTCTTTCTATAAGGTTAATGAAGGAAGGTTTGATTTCAAAGTTTTGGGCTTCGATTTGGGGTGTAGCAATACCCCTTGGAAGTGTTTCTGCGGTGGGTTTGGAATGGTCTGAAAGTCGAACCATTTTTGTGAAGATGAAGATGGAGTGTTGTTTGGAATTTGATTGGTTTTTGTGAATGGAGATGAGAATGGATCTTCTTCTCCTTTGAGATTAGATAAAATATCCGAGTATTTCTCACGAATACGATCAAAACTTAAAGTATCAGAAGCTTTTGAGATTTCGTTGAATAGCTTTTTTCTCCTACGCAGCGTTCTTTCTAGGTCAGGGTCTAAAGAGATAGGTGTCCCTAGTCTAGAAGATCTGGGCATAAGATTGAAAAGCTAGTATGAAAAATCAAGAGCGGTCTAAAGGAATTTGGGTTCCTAAAGACTAGATAAAACTAATTGCGATAAAAATCACAAGAAAAAGGAAAACTAAACCGTGCTCCCCGGCAACGGCGCCAAAATTTGATCGGGCCTGTCGCAAGCCCAATACAAAGATAAATTACCCAGACTAGGCTAATAACAAATTAATGTAATTAGGGAAGTAGGGGTCGATCCTCAGGGAGATGGTGTTTCATATAAGATGTGAAATGTCTCGCAATTGGGTTTTATCTAACGAATATCTGGGTTTTGGGATTTTGATATCTAAACTAATATAAAGCATATATGAAAACAAAATAAAAACAAATGAAAACAATAAAGCAAGTGATGAAAAGCATCTAGGGAAGTAGGTTCACACATGTAGATTGATATATTGATGAAATTGGATATGGACATGCAAGTAATTCATCGTGAGTTCGTAAGAATGATGTGTTCATTACAATCATAGATCAGATGGTCTAGCAGGCTTTTGGGCGATTTACTAGGTCTTAATCTACCATGTCATGCTTTGTCTATTCAATTCGCGTATCTCTACCTTGGAAAAGAATTCCATTTTAGTCGATAATTTCCGGCCAGAATTCGTTAACTATCGTTACAATCCAAACATGCATAGACACAACGTTTTAAAAGCACAATTTCTTTATCCAATTATCATCTTTTAACCAATCTAACATGGCTACCCTACACCCTAGAAAGGTGACTACTTTTTCATGACGATATCTAAATCTAAGATGATATTAACAAGAACTAGGATAGACATGTTTATTTGACTCTTTATATGGCGATAATAACGACGCTAATGGATAATCTAGGAAATGAAATGACGATTATAAAAACACTAAAATGAATCTAAGACAATATGTATGGGAAATAACAATCAAATAGAAAACAATAAAGGACATTAAACAAGGGATAAAACAAAAATACCTATATGACGTTCAATGACGATAATGATAACAATAATAGAAAAGCCTTGCACATAATAAACGATCCACCAATTACAACGCTTGAACCACACAAAGGAGATTACAAGGATGAAATTCTTATTGATCTAAGCTAATGTTTTGATATGAAAAGGACAGAAATAAACTAAGAACTAAAGGTTAAAGAAGAAGAAAATGAGAGAAGAGAGACTAGTTCTCCCTTCCTCCTAATCTAAGGAGAAATGTAAGAAGAGAAGAGAAGAGGATTGTAAGATGGATGTTTTGAGAAGAGGGGCTGGAGCATCTATATATAGCATTAGGGTTTCGTGGAGAAGAGGTCGAGCATTAAACACATAGGACAAAAATAGGAAGTTGAAGCCGTTTTCTCGAATCAGCAGGGATACCCGATCGGGTACACCACTTACCCGATCGGGTAAGTTGACATCCAGAAGCTCTTGACTAACGTTTCATCTTCCTTTGCTTTGACTTGACTTCCATTATCCCCCTTGACCTCTCCAATCGGGTTTGTTGATAGGGTTTGATGCAAGGCGATGAATTCTTCCGCCTAATTGATTGATCTCCCGACAACTACGAAACTGTCTTTACTCCTTCTCTCTTTCGAATTAGTGAACCTTCTTGAAATGCCTTTCACTTGGTCAAGCTTGTTTACCTCGGTAACTGTGAACGGTCCCGACCATCTGGACTTGTGTTTACCTGGAAACAAACGCAAACGGGAGTTACATAATAATACTTTATCACCAATTTTAAATTCCAGCTGCAGGATATGCTTGTCATGCCATTTCTTTGTCTTCTCCTTGTAAACCCGAGCACTATCATAGGCATGCAATCGAAACTCATCAAGCTCGTTCAATTGCATAAGTCGTTTCTTACCCGCCAGTGAGGGATCGATATTAAGTTCTTTTATGGCCCACATAGCCCTATGCTCAAGTTCTACCGGTAAATGGCACGCCTTGCCATAGACTAACCAGTATGGAGAAGCACCAATTGGAGTCTTTAAAGCAGTTCGGTAAGCCCATAAAGTGTCATCGAGCTTACGACTCCAATCCTTCCTAGATTTACTCACGACTTTCTCAAGGATTGACTTAATCTCCCTATTAGAAACATCTACCTGGCCACTTGTCTGCGGATGATAACTTAACCCCCGACGATGTGTAACGCCATATTTCTTCAATAAAGAATTTAGATGACGTTCATTGAAATGCTTTCCTCCATCGCTAATGAGAGCACGAGGAACCCCAAATCGTGGGAAAATGATCTTCTGAAACAGTTTGACAACTGCTTTGGCATCACAAGTAGGAGTGGCAATGGCTTCCACCCATTTGGAGACATAATCTACTGCTACTAGAATGTATTGGTTACCATGGGAAGATGGGAATGGCCCTTGGTAGTCAATACCTCAAACATCGAATATCTCAACTTCCAAATTACCCGTTTCAGGCATCTCATGCCTTTGAGAAATGTTACCCGTCCTTTGACATGCGTCACAAGAACGGACAAAAGTAGTAGCATCCTTGAGAATAGTCGGCCAATAAAAACCCGACTGCATAACCTTAGCAAACGTCCTTGAGGGACCATGATGACCGTCATATGAAGAAGAGTGACAATGAGAAAGGACGGCATGTACCTCACCCTCTGGAATACATCGTCGATAAATACCGTCGGCACATTCCCGGAATAGATAAGGATCATCCCAAAAATACCTCTTGACATCGTGTTAAAATCTCTTTTTTTGCTGATAGGATTGGTCGGGAGGCATAATTCCCCCAACCAAAAAGTTAGCATAATCGGCAAACCATGGAGTCTCCATGGTAATGGCAAGGAGATGATCATCAGCAAACGAATCATCAATGGGGATGGAATCTCCCTCTTCAAACCTCAGACGAGACAAATGGTCAGCAACCACATTCTCAGCACCTGACTTATCCCGGATCTCCAAATCAAATTCTTGTAACAACAAGATCCAACGAATAAGCCTAGGTTTGGCTTCCTTTTTAGCCAACAAGTATTTCAGTGCTGCATGGTCAGTATAGACTATCACCTTAGAACCCACAAGATAGGCTCTAAATTTGTCTAAGGCGAAGACAACTGCAAGTAACTCTTTCTCAGTGGTAGCATAGTTAACTTGCGCATCATCCAACGTCTTACTGGCATAGTAAACTGCATGTAGCACCTTATCCTTCCTTTGCCCCAAAACAGCCCCAACTGCATAGTCACTGGCATCACACATTATCTCAAACGGCAATGTCCAATCAGGAGACTGGATAATAGGAGCTGAGATTAGAGCTTGTTTAATCCTGTCAAAAGACTTAACACACTCATCAGTAAACACAAATGGGGCATCCTTATGGAGAAGCTTAGTCATTGGTTGAGCAATCTTTGAAAAATCCTTAATAAAACGGCGATAGAACCCCGCATGACCAAGGAAACTTCTAACACTTTTAACATTCACCGGGTACGGTAATTGCTCAACCACTTCCACTTTAGCTTTATCCACTTGGATGCCTCGTCCAGACACCAAATGACCAAGTACCACCCCTTCAGTTACCATGAAGTGGCACTTCTCCCAGTTTAACACAAGATTACTCTTCTCACAACGTTGCAAGACCTTAGTCAGATTAGCTAAACAACTATCAAAATCGGTCCCATAAACACTGAAGTCATCCATAAAGACTTCCATAATAGACTCGATATAATCAGAAAATATAGCCATCATACAACGTTGAAAGGTGGCAGGGGCATTACATAACCCAAAAGGCATTCTTCGGTAAGCAAAGACACCATAAGGGCATGTGAAGGTAGTCTTTTCCTGATCGTCAGGATGAATGGGGATTTGAAAGAATCCCGAGTAGCCGTCTAGATAACAAAAATACTTATGACACGCTAGACGCTCTAACATTTGGTCAATATAGGGAAGAGGGAAGTGGTCTTTCCTAGTGGCTAAATTCAGCCTCCTATAATCAATACACATCCTCCACCCAATCACTAGTCTAGTAGATATGAGCTCGTTTTTCTCATTAGTGACGACCGTAGTCCCTCCCTTCTTAAGGACTACCTGAACAGGACTAACCCACTTGGAATCAGAAATAGCATATATGATTCCCGCATCTAACAATTTCTGCACCTCTTTTCTAACCACTTCTTGCATAGTGGGGTTCAAACGACGCTGACCCTGCCTACAAGGTTTATGGTCTTCTTCTAAGTAGATACGCTGCATACAAAAGTCAGGACTAATACCTTGTAAATCGTCAATGCTATAACCTATAGCCTTTTTGTGTCTTTTTAAAACTACCAACAAATCAGTGAGTTGGCTTTCAGATAGGCTAGCACTGACAATTACAGGTTTCATCTCATGGGAATCAAGGAAAACATACTGAAGATGAGAGGGGAGGGGTTTAAGTTCAGGTTTCTTCACCTCGGTAACCTTAGGGGGGTTACCTAAGCTGTAAACCTTTTTAACCTTGCAATTTTCTCCTGTGAGCAGTTTTTCCATCTCAACTACTTCTTCATTCCGTGAGCTTCCAGCTTCAGCAGTGCTGGAAATTAAGGCGATCTCTAGAGGATCCCTATTCAAACATAAAGAAAGACAGTCATCAATAGATAAATCACCAATATCGACTCTATGACATGTCTCTTCTAACATGGGGTGTTTCATGGCATTGTCTAAATTAAAAGTGATTGTATCATCCCCCACTTGTAATGTAAGTCTCCCATTCTTAACATCTATAACCGCCCCCGCAGTATGGAGGAATGGTCGTCCCAAGATGATAGGAATTTGGGTGTCCTCAGCCATATCTAAGACAACAAACTCAACTGGTATGAAAAACTTCCCTACTCTAACCGGTACGTCTTCTAAAATCCCTAGAGGGTGTTTAATAGAACGGTCGGCCATTTGTAAGGTCATGGCTGTAACAGTAAGTTGACCCATATTAAGCTTTTTGCATATAGAAAATGGCATACCACTAACACTAGCCCCTAAATCACAAAGGGCTTTATCAATTGCTAAGCAACCTATATTACAAGGAATAGAAAAACTCCCTGGATCCTTTAGCTTTGGTGGTGATCTGGATTGCAACACAGCACTGCATTCCTCAGTGAATGCAACCGTCTCCACTTCATTAAAGGACCGCTTCCTTGTCAATATATCCTTCATGAACTTTTCATAAGCCGACACTTGAGTAATCAACTCGGTAAAAGGTACACTCACTTGCAGATTCTTGACCACTTCCATAAACCTCCCAAACTGTTTATCAAGCTTGTATTTATGTTGGCGGTGCGGAAAGGGAAGTGCAATGACAATTGGCTCGGCTTCTTTAGCTTTGGAAGATGAATTAGAAGCGTTATCATCCTGATCAAGGGTTGCTCGATCGAGCCGAGGGGTTGCTCGATCGAGTTCTTCTGTACTGTAGCTTTCAGAAATTTCCCGAGAAGAATTTGGGCAGATTTTCTGGGTTGCTCGATCGAGCAAGGGGGTGATGCTCGATCGAGCAACCTCTTTTTCAGCCCCTTTTTCGCCTTTTTTCGAACTTTGATCAGCAACTTCCAAGCTTTCATTGGTTTCATCCCTTATCATTTCAGGGCCTTTGTAATGGGTTCCACTCCTCAAAGTGATAGCATTGGCTTGTTCATGTGGAGGGTGTCCTTGAGGAGGAAGATTACCTGATTGTTTATGTGGATTTTGAATTGCCAATTGGGCAATTTGAGTATCAACCATCTTATTATGAGCTATTAACTGTGAGATTTGAGCATCTTGCTTTTGTTGTATCATAAGACTCTGCTGCAACATGGCTTTCAATTCCGTCATATCATTACTTGGAGGTGGTGGAGGTGGAGGTTGTTGAAAGTTTTGGCCTCCTTGATTGGAACGATTGAACTTACCTTGGAAATTGCGATTTGTGGGAAATAACTGATTACATCCCCTTAAAATTTAGGATTATAACAAAATTATATAATATGAATTGCAAGTCATAGATATGAAAACGATACAAATATAGAGAATATGAATTAAACCTTTGGTCCTTAGCAAAATCGGCCTAAGAACAGATATCAAAATAGATATCCTCCTAATTGTCTCACCCAAGATAGATTGAGATATGCCCTTCTCCTTTGCTAGAAAGATGATTAAAAGTTACTGTTAACTTTTTAGGTTTTGTGATTTGTGTGATGGAGGCACAAGAGAGTAGAACATTAGGTTAGAATTTTTCTCTTCCTCTCTTTGTATTTTACGGCACCCTTAGGTCAATTATGAGGAGATTTAGTCTCCTCAAATAACTACCCATTGACCCGAAAAACCCGAGTGTATCTGGACACTTTTTCCGGTCATTTTAGCTTCTAATATAATGTAATACATTATAATTGTCATTAGTCAAAGACCGACATTATAATACATCATTAATTATAAATATCCGTATATTTATAATTTTCCAATTAATTATAACGGTTTATGTTTACTTAGCTTACATTATATACAACAATTAAATATAACATTTTATATTCAATTTACGAATTACAGTTAATTCGTCTCAGCTAAATTTATTTAATCATTATTAAATAATTATATCATCATCACATTGACTAACCTTTTAGTCAAAAACACCGACTAACCTTTTAGTCATTTAATAAGGCATAATATGATTATTTTCTCAAATAATCACATCTCTCAATCACATCCTTTAGGTGTGAGTTTTAGGGACCAGTTGATCACCGCCATCTGTATGACGATAACGTCAAACTTATCTAGCAAGCCAACCGTTATCGATAAACGTTAATCAACTGATTACAATACAAAGTATACCCTGTGAACCTACAGAGATTTATTTATGTTATTGCACTAACTGTGGAGGACACTGGCTCCAACAATCTCCCACTTGTCCGTACAAGTGTATGTGCGATAACCGATTCTCATATCCATAATAAATTTCTCCCACTCAATGTAAACCAATTTGCAAAGTCCGTATTCACAAAGGTCCTAGTTTACAAGTGATCAGTATCAAGAGTGGTTTCCCCGACTAGAGAGTAACTTAACTGATAAACGAATCTTTATTCGAGCATGGCCATGCATTTCAGTTACAGCTCCTCGAGTGGCCCTGAGAAATATCATATCCTGATAAAGGTTGGATATATTCTTCAACTCGAATCTTGCAGATACAAGCGCAGTATGAAATGACCCAGTGAAAATCTACTTAGCCTCCTGTTACGGTCGACCATGAGAAAGAAACCAAAGTCACCCAAAAACTGCCTTTATCTCAAGAGACAGTCGATAGTCAAAAGAATCAACTCTAGGAACACTATGGATGTCCTATCCACGACCCGGCACCTAATGTTCCAAAACATTTAGGACTCCATAACGTCGTCACAAAATGTCCTGCGCATTATCATTATAACTCGCATCTGTGATCGATCAGTCAACAGTTTGACTTATGGCTCGTTGAACCCACCATCAATCGACGTCACAAAATAATTGCCAGAGTTATCAGCTCATGTAGGCAAATACGGACCCAAAACAAATATAATGTAATTCAGTTCACTTTGTGGTGTTCAATGTTATCAGTACAACCCACATGAAAAACAAAATATAAAACAAATCTTGTCATCCCAAATAACGTGCCCTTCATGCTTATCATGTCTTAACGGTTTAGTGAGAGGATCTGCAACGTTATCATCCGTAGCAATCTTGTCTATCACTATCTCCCTTTGCTCCCCGTAATCTCGGATCATGTGAGCCTTCCGTTGTACATGCCTAGACTTGTTGCTGGACTTAGGCTACTTAGCCTGGAAGATGGCACCACTATTATCACAATAGATGGTGATTGGGTCATCCGAACTAGGAACTACAGTTAGTCCCTGTAAGAACTGACGCATCCATATAGCTTCCTTCGCAGCCTCTGAAGCAGCATAGTACTCGGATTCAGTCGTAGAATCTGCTATAACAGTTTGTTTGGAGCTTTTCCAGCTGACCGCAGCGCCATTAAGAGTAAAAACGAATCCAGACTGAGATTTCGAGTCATCTCGATCCTTTTGGAAGCTAGCATCTGCGTAACCGATTGCGCATAGCTCAGTGTCACCTCCATAAGTCAATACCCAATCCTTAGTCCTCCGTAGGTACTTAAGGATATTCTTAACAGCCATCCAGTGTGTTTCACCTGGATTGCCTTGGTATCGACTCGTCATACTCAATGCATATGCCACGTCTGGACGTGTGCATATCATTGCATACATGATCGATCCTATAGCTGATGCATAAGGAATCCGACTCATGCGCTCGACCTCTTCCGATGTCTTTGGTGCCTGAGCTTTACTCAAATGCATCCCAGAGACCATTGGAAGGTTCCCCTTCTTGGAGTTGGTCATGCTGAACCTCTCAATAATCTTATCTATATAAGACTCCTGACTGAGGGATAACATCCGTCGTGATCTATCTCTGTAGATACGGATCCCCAAAATTCTTTGTGCCTTGCCCAGATCTTTCATCTGGAAATGGTTCTTTAAAACCGACTTTTTACCGAAGTTAATAAGAGGTATGTCAGTTCCCAATCAAGAGTATGCTATCAACATACAATATTCGGAGACAATCTTGCTTCCCACTCTCGACTTGATATATAAGCATGGTTCCTCGACCGATCGAGTAAATCCATTCTCTTTTATCACCTGGTCGAAACGATGATTCCAACTCCGAGAAGCCTGCTTAAGTCCATAGATGGAACGCTTAAGCTTGCATACCTTCTTAGGATTTTTGGGATCAATGAAACCTTCGGGTTGTACCATGTACAACTCCTCCTCCAAATAACCGTTTAAGAAGGCGGTTTTCACGTCCATCTGCCAAATTTCATAGTCATGAAAAGCGGCAATCGCTAAGATTATCCGAATGGAACGCAGCATGACTACGGGTGCAAAGATTTCATCATAATGCAAACCGTGCACTTGAGTGAAACCCTTTGCCACTAGTCGTGCCTTGTATGTATCTGGTTTTCCTTCTACAGAATGCTTTATCTTGTAAAGCCATTTGCACTGAAGAGGCCGAACCTTATCAGGTAAGTCAACCAGATCCCATACGTTATTCTCATACATAGAGTCCATCTCGGATTGCATGGCTTCAAGCCATAACTTAGAGTCGGAACAGGTCATGGCACCTTTATAGGTAGCGGGTTCGTTACTCTCTAGGAGTAAAACGTCCTCTCTCCCATTCTCCTCGACCATACCAATGTATCTGTCTGGAGGAATGGAGACTCTACCCGACCTCCTGGGTTCCTCAGGAATATTTACCGCAGCCGATGATGAAGGAACAGTTTCCTCCATTTGTTACTCGGTTGTTGGTTCTTGAACCTCCGACAGATCGAAGATTCTATCACTCGTCTTGTTCTCGAGAAATTCTTTCTCTAGAAACTTCGCACTAGCCGCAACAAAAACACGTTGTTCGGTAGGCGAATAAAAGTAATGACCAAACATTCCTTTTGGATAACCAATAAAGTATGTCTTGACCGATCGTGGGCCGAGCCTATCGTCAGGTCTCCATTTGACATAAGCCTCGCAGCCCCAAACCCGAATAAAGGACAAGTTAGGGACCGTTCCCTTCCATAATTCATATGGAGTCTTGTCTACAGCTTTAGACGGACTTCGGTTAAGTATTAGAGCAGCTGACACAGAGCATCTCCGCCATAATGAGTCAGCCCAACCGTGTGACTCATCAATGGATCTGAACCATATCAAGTATTGTTCGATTTCTTTCCGTTCGGACACACCAGTCAATTGTGGTGTTCCAGGTGGAGTTAACTGTAGTACTACACCACAGTCTTTACGGTGTTGATCAAACTCATTCGAAAGATATTCGCCACCACGATCTGAACGTAGTGCTTTAATCTTTCTATCCAGCTGGTTTTCAACCTTATTCTGGAATTCTTTGAACTTGTCAAAGGACTCACTTTTATGCTTCATTAAGTAGACATAACCACATCTACTCAAATCGTCCGTGAAAGTGATAAAATACCTATAGCCATCTCTAGCGTTGATTGACATAGGTCCACACACATCAGTATGTATGAGTCCTAATAGGTCAGCAGCGCGCAGTCCAACACCTTTGAAGGAAATTCGAGTCATTTTGCCTATGAGACATGATTCACACGTGCCAAAAGATTCATAGTCAAATTGGGAGATAGTCCCATTGTCAATGAGCTTCTTCACGCGTTTTTTATTTATGTGTCCCATACGGCAATGCCATAGATAGGTTTGATCTTTGTCACCAACCTTTGCTTTCTTACTACTCACATGCATTATATTTGTGGTTTGATCTAAAACATATTTCCATTTATGGAAACAGCTTTACCATAAATCATATCGTTCAAAGAGAAAATACAGCTATTATTCTTTATTACAAACGAAAATCCGTCCTTATCAAGTACGGAAACTGAAATAATGTTGTTAGATAAACTGGGTACATAGTGACAGTTGTTCAGAAATAACTCAAAAAAACTAGGGAGTTGGATTACATATGTTCCCACTGAAACGGCAGCAACTCTAGCTCCATTCCCCACCCGCAGGTCCACATCACCCTTTGCGAGAGTTGTGATGCTTCTTAGGCCCTACAAATGATTACACAGATGAGAACCACAACCAGTATCTAGTACCCAAGTTCCGAAACTTGCATGGTTAATCTCAATCATATGAATAAAAGATGACGTACCAACAGGAATGACGCGGCCTGATTTTACGTCTTCAGCATAAACGGGGCAGTTCCGCCTCCAATGCCCAGACTTGTGGCAATGGTGGCACTCCACGTTATCTTTGCTCTTTGTCTTGCCTTGTGAGCTACCGCTAGTCTCACCAGGCCCATTCTTGACCTTTCCTGGCTTTTTGAACTTTTGCTTCCCTACAGCTAGGTCAGCTTGAGCCTTGCCCTTACCCCTACCCTTGTTGTTAATCATGAGAACGTCCTGTTTCACGCTCCCACTCAATTTCAGATCACTCTCGGTCTGTACGAGAAGTGCGTGGAGCTGATGAAGACTTTTCTTCATATCATTCATATAGTAATTTGCCCTGAAAAGGGCAAAACCATCATGAAGTGAATGGAGCACACGATCAATAATGATCTTCTCATCGATTTTACAACCAAGAGCCTCCAGCTTCTCGACATTCTGGATCATAGCAAGAATGTGTGGGCTAACCGCTTGGCCCTTATGGAGTTTTGCTTCAAAGAAGCGACAGGTGTACTCATAGCTAACGATCCTCGGAGTTTTCGAGAACTCGTTAGAGAGAGTGGTGAAAATCTTGTTTGCACCCTGGGCTATGAATCGCCTCTGCAAATTGGATTCCATTACAAAGATGAGTACGTTCTTTAACGGACCCGCCTCCATAACGAAATCACTATAAGCAAGTGATTCATTTGCTCCTGCATTGGGGCCTGGGTTAGTTGGTAGTGGCTCAGTCAAGTACTTGAGCTTACCGTCAGCAATGGCAGCATTCCGTAATGCCGCCTCCCAGTCCGCAAAGTTTGACCCATCATTCTTCATTCGCGTGGACTGATTCATGTTGTCCATAAAGATCTTTAGCCAGGACTCGCGAGCGAGTGTAGCACTTGGCATTGGGTCGTCTGTACGTCCAGCCATTTGTTATTTTAGCAGTTATATCTTTATATAACTTATTCAAGAAACTGTGAAAAGAAGAAAAATTATGATAAGTTTCATCGTTTTAAAATTAAGTCTGAATGCAAAAACTGTTTAATGCGATGACTCAAGCATTTATACAATTGACCTCCCTCAAGAATTATATAAATGATCCCAAGACTCAATTTCTGTAAATTGATAAGCCAACCTTTTGGCTAATTCTACCTTTAGAATTCTCGGTCGATAAATTTGTGTAAATTCTATCTTATAGTCCATTATAATCCCGAGATATTACTCGGACTACAATGTTGAGGTAAAATAGGTCAAGACTCACTACTTACCCAACGTAGAAGGGGTCATATTATGACTTCCGACGAAGAAGGGGTTCATAGAAGTTTTTCCTATAAAGACTAATCTCAATTTTCATTTTAGAGGAAGCTCCCATCATCTTAAATTTAATTCATTTTAAGTGAACAAATTCTAGCATTTCGTGAATGATTTAGACTAAGGTGATGGCCCTATGAACGAGTGACATCTGTATGTCTATGATGAAAATTCAAACTATATGAAACATTTTTCATGCAATTTAGGTGGTTTAGTTTAGGCGGAATATGATGCAGTTATTTAACATGTGAATGAAAAGCAAAAGAATGGAAAAAACCGTAAACTATTACAACGGTCCTAGTGTGGCCTAACTACCAAAATGAACAGTAAATACAAGTTTGGAATCCATCCTTATGGACCCGAGAAGCTTGACTTTGTCTCATGTTGGTCCATGTAGCGGGAGTGAGCATCTGATCTCCGTCTCTAGTCTTCTTAAAATTACATTTAAAAATTACAAAATAAACCTATTTACATTCTAATTCCAAAACATAATTGAAAGAAAAATAAAAGGAGATTCGAGATCTCAAAATTACAACCAAACCATGTTTTCATCATTACGAAAACATGATTAACTAAAGCCACACTAGGTATTATATTTTTCAACCAATTGCAAAAATACGTAAAATAAACCATTCATTCATTCATTCAACAAAAAAAATGCATCAACTATATAAATTAATACTACAAAACATAATTCATTAATTATGTTGATTAATTATCCAAACCACCATTCAAAACCGATCAAAATTATGTGACAATTCCTTAATTGCCCACAACAATTTTAATCTTCCATAATCCATTTTATTTTAAACCTTTTTAAAATAATCGGGTATCATTATTGTGAACCTTTCTACGGGACACTGTTCACGTGAACAGTACCAGTACCAAAAAAATTTTTTTTTTTTTTTTTTATTGATTTCTCACGGTTTAATCAAAACCGAAAACAAAAAAAAATAAAACCAAAAAAAATACAGCTGCTGCTGCCAAAATAAAAAAACAGAAATTTTTTTTTTTTTTTTTTTTATTTATAGCAGTGAATAGTAACCGGGCAGCACAAAAAAAAATTTCGGTGTTGCCAATATCGCTAGATCGGTACAAATTTCAATATCTAATCGTTATTAAAATTGATTCAAACTAGATTATTCAATTTAACCTTTTAAAATGAACATCTAAATCATGATTAAATCGATTATCCTTATATTCATTTAATCACAATCGCTTTGAACATCATTAAAATTGAATCATTATTCAAAAATCATCAATTTTAAAACAATGAATCCGAAAATAATAGCAACAACAAAATCAAAACAATTCCATCTTATTTTAATTTAATCCTTATCAAATTAAAACAACCACAAATTTATTATATTGAATTTTAACCTATTAAAATAACAATATCAATAAATCAACAATGGAAAAACAAAACCCTAAAAAAAAAACACACGGCTACAACAAAAAAAAAACAGCCGTGACATTATTTTTTTTTCCGGTAATATCAAATTTTTTTTTCTCAAATTTATATTTCATAAAAATGAAAAACATATAATATAATTTTGTAGCCAAAAGCTCTGATACCACTTGTGGGAAATAACTGTTTACATCCCCTTAAAATTTAGGATTATAACAAAATTATATAATATGAAATTGCAAGTCATAAATATGAAAACGATACAAATGTAGAGAAAATGAATTAAACCTTTGGTCCTTAGCAAAATCGGCCTAAGAACAGATATCAAAATAGATATCCTCCTAATTGTCTCACCCAAGATAGATTGAGATATGCCCTTCTCCTTTGCTAGAAAGATGATTAAAAGTTACTGTTAACTTTTTAGGTTTTGTGATTTGTGTGATGGAGGCACAAGAGAGTAGAAAATTAGGTTAGAAATTTTCTCTTCCTCTCTTTGTATTTCACGGCACCCTTAGGTCAATTATGAGGAGATTTAGTCTCCTCAAATAACTACCCATTGACCCGAAAAACCCGAGTGTATCTGGACACTTTTTCCGGTCATTTTAGCTTCTAATATAATGTAATATATTATAATCGTCATTAGTCAAAGACCGACATTATAATACATTATTAATTATAAATATCCGTATATTTATAATTTTCCAATTAATTATAACGGTTTATGTTTAATTAGCTTAAATTATATACAACAATTAAATATAACATTTTATATTCAATTTACGAATTACAGTTAATTCGTCTCAGCTAAATTTATTTAATCATTATTAAATAATTATATCATCATCACAATTTGACTAACCTTTTAGTCAAAAACACCGACTAACCTTTTAGTCATTTAATAAAGCATCAATATGATTATTTTCTCAAATAATCACATCTCTCAATCACATCCTTTAGGTGTGACTTTTAGGGACCAGTTGATCACCGCCATCTGTATGACGATAACGTCAAACTTATCTAGCAAGCCAACCGTTATCGATAAACGTTAATCAACTAATTACAATACAAAGTATACCCTGTGAACCTACAGAGATTTATTTACGTTATTGCACTAACTGTGGAGGACACTGGCTCAAAGTGATAGCATTGGCTTGTTCATGTGGAGGGTGTCCTTGAGGAGGAAGATTACCTGATTGTTTATGTGGATTTTGAATTGCCAATTGGGCAATTTGAGTATCAACCATCTTATTATGAGCTATTAACTGTGAGATCTGAGCATCTTGCTTTTGTTGTATCATAAGACTCTGCTGCAACATGGCTTTCAATTCCGTCATATCATTACTTGGAGGTGGTGGAGGTGGAGGTGGAGGTTGTTGAAAGTTTTGGCCTCCTTGATTGGAACGATTGAACTTACCTTGGAAAATGCGATTCTGAGGAATCACATAAGAGGAACCTTGTTGCTGATGTGGCGGTGGGGTAGGATTAAGAACATTCTGACTTCAGTAGGAGAGATTGGGATGCTCTTTTGTCCTTTCATTGTAAAAATTTGAGTAAGGTGTACCTTGCTTAAAAGATTGAAAGGCAAGGACTTGCTCAACCGTACTCATACATTCCACTGCATTATGCTCCATAGTACCACATCGTTCACAGGTTGGCTCTTGTTGAACCATGGCATGAACCGTTTGCTTATTTTCCAAGGACTTTGAAGTTTGTAACTTGGCAATTTTGGCAGTTAATGCCTCCAATTGAGCTGCAACTGCATTATCCGTACCTCCTCTCCTCATATTACCCCTAGGATTCCCATACTCAGCAGTGTGAGTAGCCATCTCATCAATTAGCTTCCAAGCATTGGCATCAGTAGTGTTATTTTGAAATCTCCCATTAGCAGCAGAATCGAGCAATGTCCTCTGATCATCATATAACCCATTATAAAATTGGTTGCATAAGAACAAAGAATCAAAACCATGATGTGGAACAGACTTGACAAGCTTTTTGAAGCGAACCCAGGCCTCATTAAAGTTCTCATTGGGACCTTGTTTGAAACTTGTGATTTGACTTCGAATGGCATTGGTTTTCTGTGGCGGAAAATATCTTTTATAGAATACAAGATCCAAAGAATTCCAATCGGTGATGCCAAGTGCAGCCATATCTAACTCACTCAAGCAATCTTCTGCCCCGTCTCGTAGTGAAAAGGGAAACAACACCAACTTGATCTGATCTTGTGTCACCCCACCCGTTAAAGAAATAGAGCAACAATAGTTAGTGAATTTCTCCATATGCTTAGCAGGATCCTCAGTAGGGCTTCCTCCAAACATGTTTCGCTCCACCAAAGAGATATAAGTTGGACGAATCTCAAAAGTACTATTCCCCGTAGTAGGGAGTTGAAATCCCTTGGGAATAGATGCAACGGTAGGCTCCGAATGGCTGGCTAGAGTAGGCATGGTTGTAGTAGGTGCAGAAATAGGTGTATCCTCTTCTAAGGACGGTTTTTCTGCGACGAATTCGGCGTAAACTGTTTCAAGCGTACTCAAGTCTTCCGCTTCTTGAATTTCCTTCCAAAAGTTTCGTCTAGACCGGAGAGTCTTCTCTGGTTCGGAATCGTAGGGCACGAGAACGGACCTAGAACACCTGGGCATAAACAAAAACTAAAGAAAAGGATGAGAACGGTCTCAAGGAACTTAGGTTCCCTGAGACGAAAAAGACAAAGTAAGTAGAAACAAACAGAAAACTGTTGCCTCCCCGGCAACGGCGGCGCCAAATTTGATAAGGGTAAAGTCGCGTCACCTTAATCAAAGTAAAACCTAATTCACTACTAACTAATAGTCAGCGGTAAGCAAGGTATCGAATCCACAGGGAGGCGGTAGTATTCTAATCTGTTAAACTAGGTTTGTCTCTTAAGTAACAATTTCGGGGTTTGAATTGTGGTTTCTAAACTAATAGCAATTAATAACAACAACTAAAGTAAACAATAATAACTAATAATAATAACAACTAATAATAAGCAATAACAAACTAATAAGGTTGAAAACAATGAGATTAAAAGTCTAGGGTCTCAGGTTCACTAGGATTATTGTTCAGGGGATAGGGATAAAATCAACTATCATGCAATAAAGCTATCTAAGGTCACAAGATCGGTCGATTCAATTATGCCCTTTAGATCTACAATTTAACATGCGATCGCTATCATTAAACGAGTTCTATTCAATTATCGTAGCCTATCTTAGTCTTAACCCGGTCGGTGTCAATCCTAATTTGCGAGACTAGTTAATTAATCCTGGCCAGTAATCAAACAACTAGAATTAAAACGATAATCAAACGATAACCATGCAATTGCAATTCAATTAATTAATCTACCCCTTCTAACAATCCTAGATCCCCTTTCAACCCTAGAAAGGAATTTAGCTACTCATAACGATATTAATTACAACAATATTAAATAAAGTAAGCATGATTAGTAATTATGAAAGGATGAACAAAGAATAATTAAAGAACAAGAAGGCAATTAAATTGAAGAACAAAGAAAGATTGAAGAATACCGAATACAAGTTGAACTAAAGACAACCGTCTTTGATGAATCAAATCCGGAGGAAAAGTAAACTAATTAGGGTTTCTGAATTAAAGCCTAAAAGTATTCAATAGCCTCAGGAAGCATGTCTAATTATGAAAGACGAGCTTTCTTTTTATAATACAAAAGGTCTAATTAATTTGGTTAAAGTTTAGGAAAATTAGAGAAAACCGCCGAAATAAAGCTTGCTCGATC
Source organism: Heliosperma pusillum (assembly GCA_022085475.1). Taxonomy (NCBI): domain Eukaryota; kingdom Viridiplantae; phylum Streptophyta; class Magnoliopsida; order Caryophyllales; family Caryophyllaceae; genus Heliosperma; species Heliosperma pusillum. The sequence goes on along the minus strand of JAIUZE010025379.1, from coordinate 6,951 downwards.
GAGCAAGGGTATTCTGCTCGATCGAGCAACACATGACAACGACTCGACCGAGCAAGGTTGGACTGCTCGATCGAGCAGACCTTCCTTTAGCTCTTTTTCTTCACTTTCATTCATTTATTCTCTTTTCTTCCTCGATTTCCGTGCCTAGCTTCTACGATCCTACTCAAAAAGCTCCAAAGGCATCCAATCTGCATTAGAACATAACAAAAGCGGCAGAATCGATATTCTAGCTAAAATAGCATAGAATAAGCAAGGAAAGACGGTAAATCGAGTTATTTGTGACTAGGGGAAGCATAAAATATGTATATAAATAATGATCATCAGTTATCGATATAAGATACATTTTAAATGCCAAGCTAAAATCTTCTATTCCACAATAGATTTTGATTTTAGTATACATGTTGCCCTCTTTCATCCAACATTAAAATCCAACCATTCCTTTCGAAAACGTAATATGAATATGTCACTCTTTATGAATGAAACGTCATTCACGTGGAAAACAATTTCTCCCACTGAATTTCATGTCTTTACATGATAACTTAAACTCCCACTTAACTTCATGTCTATACATGACTTTTCGACGATTCGAGTGAAACCCTTCTTATATCTTATAATAGAAAAGATCATCATAACCTCTAGGTAGATACATACAATAGGCTTGTGTCATGTACACATCCTATTCCAAATCTCTATTTGAACATGTGGATTTGATGTGTATCTTGTACACACCTATTATGAGGTATTTTCTTGATGATTTGGATCTAAGCATAGTTACGCATTAACTTGGCTTTTGTAGACATCTACATGTCTATCCATGCAACTACAATTGGACAACTCCAAATAAAATATTTTCTTTTGCATAGATTCCATATAGTTTCATAAGTTTCTTATGTTAGAAAATCAAATTTTTAAAATTTCTAGGTACTTCCACTTCATAGATCATAATCTTATTATTTCAAGAACATTTTCATTTGGTCTCGTCACTAGTCTAAGGATTCACCTAAGAACGCTTTCTTTTGGTCTCCTCACTAGTCTTGAGTCTAACCTAAGAACATTTTCTTTTGGTTTTCTCACTAGTTCCTAACTAGGTTTTCGTTGTGGCTTATTTTCTCCCACTCTATCTTTAGAAAAATACAATTATTTTCTTTAAAGATAGCCTTATGAGCCACAAACAATTTTGTACTCATACTCGTGAGGGAGGTAGAAGTATCACAACATGACCTTAAGTGATCTACTAAAGACTTCTTTGTAAAGACATCGAATCTTAGCTTCAATATAGACTAGTTCTATAAGAGCTAAAGAGGTGAACTCATATTCATGTCATTTACTTTCTTTATAAGTGGTATGGCCAATTGGTTTGGTAGATTTCCTATTTTGAATTCAATAACTCAATTTCGACTTAGCAATTGATCTTTCAAAGTGAGAATCGAATTCTTAGCCTTTTATTATAATGATACCATCATAATATTTACATGATCAATTTGAGTCGATACAATTTATGTTATTTGTGCAAGTATAGTATGATGACAAGTTTTTAGAACTAAAAAGTTTCAACAAACCGAATGACTTGGGTTGAGAACCAAGTCACTAAATCCAATTACAACCAATGTCAATAAAAGGAATTGAACAAATTTCCATGTCAAACAAGGAAGTTATAAAAGTTCTAAAAATAATGTCTCAAAATACATCCCAAAATTTTGACAATTCAAAATGAGACCAAGCTTCCATAGGTCTTCAATCATGGGTAGCTACCTTAGCTTCCATTGAAGAGCCTTCTTAGGCTTGCTTGTCCTTACCTTTATCCTTGCTAGGATGCCCTAATTACAATTAAATATGGTAAGAATCACAACTCGTATCTATATACCAAAGTTGAGATCATAACATAAACGATAGGGATAAATTACCAACTGAAACATCTTTCCAGTTTTGATATCTCATATATATTTAGTGCAATTTTCCTTCCAATGCCCTATTCCATTACAATAATGGCACTCGTCCTCGGTTGAGGCACCTTTCTTAGGTTTGGGTGATCTATTCTAAATAGCTTTTTCCCTTTCCTTTGAAGGTGGAGGGCTTCTTCCCTTTACTACCACCTTTCTTGAACTTCCCCTTACTATTATATCCTTGGAGGTGCTAACATTTAGTCTCATGTCTCTTTTAGCTTGCACAAGCATCTTGTGCAATTCATGGATAGAGGTTTTCATGTTTTGCATATTGTAGTTTATCCTAAACTGCACATATGCTTTGATTTTCCCCAAGGAATGTAAGACTCGGTCGATAACGAGTTGTTCAGGAATGGTCACCCCTTGCAATTTAAGAGTCTCGACATGCTCAATCAATTTGAGTGCATGAGGGCTAAATTTTGGCCCTCTTTTAGGTTCATGTCGGAAAAATGTGGAAGCCATCTAATATTGTATGATCCTAGGAGCTTGTGAAAAAAAAAACATGGTCACAAGCTTGGCATAGATCTCATAGGCCGTGCTCATCTTATGGCACTCCCTTGAAGTCGGCCTCCAACGAGAAGATCAAAACGTTTTTGATCGCGGCGGACTCTTTGTGGCTAGCCTCATAGGCTCGCCTTGCGTTGCGGTTGACCTTTCATTAGGTGCGGTGGGAGAGGCCTTGGCAAGGTAACGAAACCTGTCGTCACCCGCCGCGGCCAAGCGGAGTTGCATATCCCAATTGGTAAAATTAGCGCCATTCTTTTCTAACTTGCATCGATCCATGAAGGATCGAAGCAATGAGACATACGTGAGATTTGGAGCATAGGTGGTGGTGGACGAATTAGCATTTGCCATTGCGAATTAAACAATATTAACTACAATAAAGGAAATGTCAACATTTATCATTTTAAATACTTGTAAACATTTTAAACAAGTTTTAACATTTAAATAGTGACCTCTACCCAACTATTATAAATGATTACGAGATCCAAATTCATATCAACTTGGGCACGGTAAGCCGATTCATCCCTCATTAACATAATTCGGTGGATTAACTCTTTAATCGATTCTACATTAGAACTCTCGGTCGATAATATTACTTTAATATTTATCTTAAGCCGGGAACACATGCGGCTACGGTCGCAAATACTTCCGTTGAGCTCAATCCAAATTTCGAAATAATAACATTTATTACCCCACTTACCCAACGTAACAAGTTTAGTACTCCGGTGAGCCGAGCCTACTTCCTTGCGAAATTGGGATTCATGGGTTCTACATTTGGTAAGGCTTGATCTCAATTATTTGTTATGAGAGGTCATGTCAAATCATAATCTATCATGTTGAACTGAACTAAATCGATGAATTAACGATTATTTTAATCTGACACGGTCGAATACTCGATGAAATATGCATGTCATGTTATGGCCATTTGGCAATGCATGCAAACATATTAAATAAAAATGCAAGCATAAAAATAAAACTCCTAGTATGGCATTTCCTAGAATAGAAAATCATATATTCTATTACAAATTCGGAAACCAACTCCTTTGGTCCCTTGAACTTCATAAGCACGCCTCCCAAGGTCACCGTCTCTCTCGGAACTCCTTTTCGAATGGCACCGTCTTTGGGAAACTCCGATTTTACAATTAGTTACAAAATATATAATAAAATTACAATAATTTTCTACTATACATTTGTAAAATAAAATAATACAATAAAAGTGATTCGAGATCACATTAAATTACAACCGAATCAATATTCCCTTACATTTCGGGCAATATCGATTAAAACTAAGGCCATACTAAGATAAAGTTACATAATTCCAAATTACATAAACCAAAATATGACATTCATAAATTGAAAATATGACATTCATAAATAAAAATGCAGCATTATAATATGTATATAAAACATGCTCATGTTAAATGTCAAATCGCCCTATATTACGGTTTATATCGAATATAACCCTGTTTTACGGAAATGTGTGATGATAACACTTTAAAATCACCAAACAATACTTAAATCATATTTAAGTCCAAGTTAATTATCCCATCTCATTTAGGCCTCAAAAATTAGTCTTCACTCAATTTTTTGACAATAATTCAACTTGTTGTTATATAATTGCTCATTTTAGACTTTAAAATCATATTTTAATCAAATAAATCCAAATTTAATTACAATAATTTCAAATTTTGAATTTTAAATTCTTGAACATTCTGTAAAATTTTCATGACACTCATAATGTCAAAATTCATGGTTAAAAATTTCGAATCGTTTTTGAGAAAAATGGGTTGCACTTTATCGGTTTTATCAAATAAAATACATAAAGCATGCAAAAATTAATCATATTAAATTTTCAACTTTAGATCTGAAATGTGGGATATTTAATAAACCAGGACCAATTTTCTCTTGTCATGAAATTTAATTTAGCTATATTTGCTAAATAAGTCACTATTTATGCCATTTTTACATTAAAAATTCATACATAATGCTAGACATATCACATTAGTCTCAACCTTTCCGGTCTAGCAATAAAATATGCATGTGACAACATACTAAAATTTCATGGTCAGATTCAAAGCGGAAGTAATTTTAACCATCTAACTTTTATTTATTCCATTTTATCATATAAAAATCATAAATCATACGAAATAAGTCCACTTCACACGAAATTTTAAATACAGTAAGTAAAAATCATGTGTGATATTGTATAAAACTTTCAAGGTCATAAGATAAGTCTAACTATTTTTTGTATTTTAAACATCATTTTACTCATTAAAATGTAATAAAAATACTAAAACTCATATTTGAGCACTATAAATTTCCATAAATCATCAAAATGACCTAAAATAATATTAGGACCAGAATATATTGACATGCAAATAACTTTGTGATTTTATCTTATAAAACACAAAATACTAGTTTTCTTTAAGTTACAATAACTCGAAAAAACTAAAAATCGATTATGCATGCAACAACCTTGGCTCTTGATACCGCTTGTAAGTTTCTTAAACTCAATATTAGACATTTCTAATATCATTTTACAATTAGTTTACTCTTAAACTAAGTAGATCTTATGCATGCATAACATAAAACAAATAAGGAAGAAGAAATTGTTCCTTACATTGAAAATAAACGATTTTGGGCACAAGATTAGGACTCCTTCCTAATCTTGTTCTTGAGCTTAAATAATAAGGATGAACTCCAAGTTCTTAGTATAAGAACACTCCTCTAAGTTGCACCCAAGACTATTCCATAATCTCTCAAATATTAGCATACTAGTATAATATATGAGATCCCCTTAATATATTACTAATAACTCTAATACTACTCTTAGTAATTTTATTAGTAATCTATAAACATAAGTTATGAGAAAAACTTCTTAAGTTTTTCTTTTAGAGTGAGAAGTGATATTTTATGAGAGATAAGCATGGATAATCATCTAATGAAAAATTGAGAACTTCTTCTCATTTTAGGGTGGGTGGCCGGTTGGTAGTTCTTGGAAAGAGCCAAGCATGCTCCACTTTTTGTCTTATCAAAATAATAGGGTAGGCTAGAGTTAGGGTAGTAATCATGTTGTTTCATCCTTAATAAGAACAATAATCATGATCTACAATCCTACCCTTTAGCTCACCTAAACCGGTGCACCACATCATAATATAGGTGTCCATTTTATCTTTGTAATTTGTCATTTGTCATATGTGTAACATGTGACATGTAACATGTAATTAAGCTTATAAATGTACATTTAACTAATTTAAATGCAATTTCATAACAAATAAATTAGACTTAACATTTTAAGTCACATTTTATAATTACATGTAAATAAAATGGGTCATCTTATATTTGGTTAGTATAATTTACAACAATTTGTAATTATAATCGACCAATTTCACTTATCTCAAATGTTTCATAAACATAATGCATTCTTAGTAATATAACAATTAACTTACCAAAATGAATCTTATTTAATCATATTACAATAAGATATAATTCTCACTTTAAACTTGTTCAAATTAAGGGATTAATTAATCTGTATCGCTATACAATTAATTAATGTACATGATTAAGGGATTGTCCTTTAGGTGTGACCTCAAGGGATCAACTGATCACCACCGTCATAAGACAGTAACGTCAAACTCAATTGAGCCAATCGTTACCGATTAATGTTGACCAGTTGACTATAATATTCATCATCCCTTTTGTATTCTTTATTATTGAGATTTAATTATGTAATCGCACTATTGTTGAGGACACTTACTCCAACAGGGACCTCCTTGGGTTGACCAAAGCTGAGGTAGACCGCTATGTCACCTCAAAGGGTGTCCGCAAGCATGATTTTCTAAATCGGTTCATAAATCGGGAAGACCCTTCTTTATCGTATGTTGCGAGGCGCAGGGCCTTTGGATTTTGCCTTTTGCATAGCTACATCTTCCAAGGGCACATTGACAAGGAAATGAGAGGGGATCCTCTTTTCTTGAGCTTGGTGGAGCAAATAGAGTTGCGCAAGAGCCCAGCTTGCCTTTGCCTAGGTGATATTATTATTGGCCTTGATAATAGAAAGGCTGACCGCGAGCTTCCATATCTGGGGAGTCTCGTCATTTTGCAGGTAGGAACCTTTCTTTCTTTTTTTTTTCTTTTTTTTTGTTTTATTTATGTTGACGGACTTCTTTTCTGCTGCAGATATGGTTGATGGAGCGCCTGCGATTGATGAAGCCCTCAGTTGATGTTTGAGGATATCGCGCTCGATCCATTACCATGAGGACTAGGCTCTATATGGTAGACTTCTCTAGGATTCCCAATTATTGGGGTAACAAGCTGAAGGGTGAAGGTGGCCCTTTGATAAGGTGGACTGTGCCATGGTGGCACCTTAGGGTGGTTACTGGAGTATAATCTTTAGATCCGATTCGGGCACTCCGCGTTCCTGGCTTGGAATTCATGGTTTGCGTCTTTCCTAAAAGACTGGCGAGGCAAGTGGGCTTCAAACAAAGGATCCCCTGACTTGACA
>JAIUZE010025337.1:4084-25051 GCA_022085475.1 Heliosperma pusillum | reverse complement strand
TATATAAATATATATATATATATATATATATAGAGTCAAGATCCGGTGCAAACGACCACTCGGTGGAAACGGTGCAAATGAACTAACTATTCAAAAGCTCACGTGCATAACTACATGTTTCTATCCTTCATCCTTGCCATTTACACTAATAACTTTATCTCCTTCCTCCCGATTTACCACCACCACCACCACTAGACCCCGCCATAACCAAACACCGCCACCATCAGGTCACACCTCTGCAATACTTAAACACCTCCACCATCGACGTCAGCGAGTCGTCCTTGACTCACTCACAGCAACGTCTTAATTGACTCACTTATAATAACGGTATAATCACTCACTCACCTGAAATCGTGCACAAGCACCACTACCACTTCCTCAAACAACAATAAAGCTACGAATACCACCACTCCTAACTCGTCGTCGACAGCCAATCAAAGTTAGTTCATATGGTTTATCTTTTGATGTACCTCAACCTAATTTTGATGTACCTAATAACGATGTTTGTGTATCTACATGAGATTGTGGCTAGGCACATCAAATATTAGTCTGGGTACATCAAAGATTAGTCTAGATACATCAAAAATTATTACAGATTAGTTGTCGTCCACCACTATTACCAACGGCGCCGGCGCATAATCGGTAACCAGGCTAGACGTCAGGTAACTTAGGCGACAAAACTTACAAATTAAAAAGGTGGATATACATCAAAATCGAATCAAGACACCAATGGCTCCACTTTCAACCGCAATTAGAGCCAACAAAGGTCGTCGTCGTCACAACGATCGGCGAAGGAGGAGGTGGCCTTATGCTCCGGCGAGATGGTCGATTATGAGTTGGGGCTGATATACAAATAAGGATGTGGGAGATTAAGTTAGATTGAAATAGGGGGTTGTTAGTTTGATGATAATGATGGCAGGGAAACTTGTAAAATGCTGCAAGGTGGGGTTTTATTTTTTTATTTTTATACGCAAGTTGTTCATTAAGTTTATTTAGGTAGTTAGAATTATTCCAATGTTTTTAGTTCGTTTCCACTTTTTGCACCAAGTGGTCGTTTCCACCGGATCCTAAATCTATATATATATATATATATAGATAGATTTAGGATCCAGTGGAAACGACCACTCGGTGGAAAAAGTGGAAACGACCAATATATACAAAAATAAGCAACGCGTGAATGACACATATCTATTTTTCATCTTCATTCATACATTTATCACTCCTGACATTAAATCACAAATCTCATCTTATTCTACTACCCACTAAATTATTAACACACAAAATTACCCACAGAATACCACATTATAAACACATGGCATCAATAAGTAATAACCCTACTATTAACACAATACCCAAAATCAACCGAGTTCCGGCACAGACCGCCGCCGTTATCAAGACGCTGGTGGAGAGACTACCGTCGTCGCCTTATTTTTTAGCACTTTCTCCGTTCTAATCACCAGATATATCATTATTGGAGCTACGAAATTAGTATACATGTTTTAAATATTGATGTACCTGAGATCAATTTTGTTGTACCTAATGATTAATTTTGTGTAACTAGCCATTATTTTAATGGACAGATACACAAAACTAGTTATTAGGTACATCAAAATTACATTGAGATACGTCAAACCAGATACACTAAATTTCGATTGGTTAAACACCACGACACATTAAACACCACGCACAGCTCCTTCCCCACCATTATCAATAGCCACCTTGCATTGCCAGTGAAAATCCGTGATTGGCAAGCAATCTTGTAGTCCGAGAACCATCGATTTCAGCGCCGTCGAATGGGAGAATGAAAAAGGAAAAGGTAAGAAAAGAAGGCGTGACACGGCTCCGGTGAAACGCTGAGGTTTCTCTCATTCAAAATCAGTCACTGTCGGCGTTTTGGGATGCAGAATAGGGGCGACGGAGGTGTTCGGTGTCGGCGATTAATGGTGTAGTGGCATATTGTCAGCGATTTATGGTGTCGACGATGATGTAGACATCGGTTTTGGCTGTGATTGCGGTGGTTGCCGGAGTCTAGTGGTAGTCTGGTAGATAGGGATGAGTGATTATGTGAGATTTGGGTTTGGGTAGTATGTTACTGTGGTTATAATTGAGGGAGGAGTATGAGTGTTGTTTTAATTTCTTAAGTTTGCTGATGATGGTTTGGGTGAATTAAATATTTGGTTTTATTGAGTGAATTTGCAACTGACGCATGAGTGGAATAAGTCACGAGTGTACGTTTCCACTTTTTCCACCGAGTGGTCGTTTGCACCGGATCTTGACTCTATATATATATATATATATATATATATACATCAAATTTACTTGTTACCAAGCCATTTATTTATTTAACAATCAAAATACAATCATTCACAATAGTATCAAGTTTGCAAATTACATTATTGGCGATTCAACATTGTGTATAAATATGAACATGCTGAAACTTTAAATTACCGTTTTTTCAAGAAAACTATTCCTTAAGAAAGGACAAGAAACTTGGCAAGTGTCGAAGAGTCCGACCTAAGAGGATCAATGTCCTACAGAAGGGCATAACGGTCACAAAGACTAATCTCTTGTGCATAAGAATGGTGAGCAAAGCGCAGATAACACAAGTGGAGATAGCAATGGCAGGAACAACTGATATTGTCGTCACATATACACCCGTCATAAACGTCACGATTGTTGCATGAAATGAAGTTTGTAGTAAAAACACACCTACATCTAGGAGAAAGATTGACTCCCCTTTGTGACCAGTCGTCATGATCCACAGGAGACAAAAGAGAACCATCATAGAAGAGCACATCGCTACTACGTCAGCCACCATGAACACCTGAAATACCGCCTTTTTTAGGAGCAACGGACTACCGTTTCTGCTGTCTAATCCACCCGGTACAGTGAATGCTGCAGTGAATGTGATGGTGGCTAATAGAGCTGCTATTACACCAATTGTGTTTCCATATGCTTCAATCTTTGTTGTTGGGACGCCGTACATACTTCGATGTCCATATAGTAAATTCCCTTTCGCGAATAGGGATTTCTCAAACTAGGCATCCACAAAAATCAAAATATAAATCAAAAGGGATATTGAACAAAAACAAACAGGTTAAAATCAAATTAACATCTTCCAATGTATGAGAGTCCTACATTGTTAAATTCTTTATCGGGCATGGGTCGCACCCGTACCGATGAGAGAGTTTGTTTCGTAAGCCGAATGAGGTTTCACTCTAAAATCAATTTTTAATTTCGACAGTACACAGAATAGTGTATTAGATTGTTGCACACGATTTACTACTCTCTCCGTCGTCATTTGTTGTCCTTTCATTTAACACAAACACTAATTTTAAATTCGTGTAAATTGCACGGGTATGCTATTTTAAAATTGTTATTATAAAAATTACACGTAAGATAAATTTTTATTATATTTAATTATATCATTTTAAAAATAATTATTTTGTAAAAAATGAAATTTTCAAATAAAACAATAAAATCTCTCAATATCGTGTTAAATAAATTTAAATTACAAATCTAATAGTTGAGTTATAAAGTCATACTTAAATTTTTAGATTTTAATTATAAAGTTCATTTCCAATTAACATAAATAATTTATCAGGCTCAATTGGCTAGAAAATTATTGTAGTGTGATATATCATTTTGTTAGCTAAATTTGAACTCGGGCGATTTAAAAAAAAGGACTTACATATCGAACAAATTTTTTTTTTGATGAAAATAAGACAAAATTAGTAAAAGTTAATTGGTCTGAATAGTTTTCTAATCCATGCAAATTATTAATTTTATCGTAAGAAAATAATATAACTTTTATATGATTTAATAATTACATATTTATTAAAATAACTTAGCTTTATAATTCCTTCAGAATAAGTGATGTAAACAAGGAATATATTAAAACAATAATATTAAATTTGATTTAGTTTTTTTGTTTAAAAAATTATATATTTTTCCACTTTACAAAATGGTAAAAAAAAAGGACTCATAATGTTTCTCGTATTTTGACTGTAACCCGACCATCGACCTTGTACCCAACTCGTATATGATCCAACTCGTATTTTAATCTGAAATTTGACGCACTGACCCATTTGACAGATCTAGGCATAGTTTTGCAATAAACAATAGGTCTTACTTGAAATGAATATGGATATATTCGTCTTAAAAGTAAAACAGGTCAAATAACACTCCACTTGTATAGATGGGACAAACATTTTCCTAATTTCAATGCATCATTTTTTTGTCTTTTATATGACCCGTCTTAAAAATAAGACTAATATACCCGTTTAAATAAAAGTTTATGTGCGACAAAACCATCTTGTTAATGCAATCTAGTTTTTCTCATGAATTATTCGTAAATGACCCATATAAAAACAAAAAAATATTGAAAAGAGCCTAGAAGTATTAAAGCCCATGAGGCCATGAAGATTATTTATTAAGAAGATATTATAACCTAGCGGCTAATTAAATTGTAGTACTCCCATCTTCACCACACAATTGCACATCAGTAACTCTTACTGAAGATGAATGATATTCTTCTTTAATGAAGACGGGTGAATTTCCTCACACAATGGGGGAACTAAATGGATCTCCGCTTGCCTTTCCACTTACCTCCTTCTGAGAGAGTGAATCCGACCCGTCTTCATTGAAGACGGATATACGCCGTTTTCAATGAGAATTTGGGATTGCACATCGTCTTTGCTCTTTTTCCTCTCTCTCGTTTTATTATCGTGATTTTTTTTTTTTTCTTTTCACATATTGAATTTCATTATGTTTTACAGTTCCATAAATTATCATATCATACCGAAAAGGTTATCAAAACCTGTTTCTCAAAAATATTTCTGAAGCATAAGAAAATTTGATTTTTCAGTGATATTCACTATAGTACGAAGTATATTTTTGAGTGATGGTACTTAGTAATGAGTTAGCTGATTGCATTTTTTTTTGAGAAAATTCTTAGTTTAACATCTACTCAATTTTCTTTACATGCGAAATTTTAATCTAATTTTTTTTTAATATGACAAAATTTGTAATTTTGTATTTTTGTATATTTAAATCTATATGTAATAATTAAAACACAAACTAAACACTTATCTAATTGCCACATCAACAAATCAAGCCTATTTAGACATGTCATTACCATTTGTTATTTAAAAGAAAAAGAAAAAGTTAATTATATTTGTAACATTAAATACAAATTAAAGCATAATAAACATTAAATTTGGATTTTAATTTTAAGATATATCATACAACATCAAAATAAAAATAAAAATTAAATTAAATTTTTAGGGTTTTATTGTCAAAATTATATATACGACAAATAAAAATCATATTACTTTGTTTGAAAACTTTATCCTCTCTTTTGTTATATACCTCCTTAATTTTAATAAATGGGATGCACAAGGAGAATTTAAAAATGAATGTCTTAACATAACTTTTCATATAAAACCTAAATATTATAATAGCGTAAGAAAATTAATATATGGTACTACAAGGACAATATAAAATACGCCATGTACCTCTTCTAAATTCGTCTTATTCAACAATTTAAATAAAACGCATTGTGATGAGAAAAACACAAATTAAAACCAAAAAAGAACTTCCTACAACAAGTGAGAAAAAAAACCTCAAATACATCAACTAGCAAAAAAAATCGTGAGATGAGAAAAATAAAAAATAAAATAGAGGGAGTTAAAAAAAATTGTACTGTAGAAAGATTTTTTTTTTTGAAAAATAAACAAAAATGCACTACTCCACCACCAACACATCCACACCACTTTGTTAGTTGATATAAATATTATGATTAATAGTTTCTAATAAACAAATCAAATACATCTCATATATACATTGTGTTAGTTAATATAAATATTAATTGTTTATTATCAAATTTATATAACGATAGTCCTAAAAGGAGACACTATAATTGTGATGTAAAATAAACCAAATATTTTACTTTTCAGAGATAATGTTGCAGCGGAAATAAAAATTAGATAAAAATATATGGATTAGTTGTGAAATCTCGCAAGATAAACAACTAAAACTTGACTTAGACTTGTACTCTCGCAAGATAACTCGAATAACTCAAATAAAAGGGATATGAATTAGTTAAGACAATCTCGCAAGATCACTTAACTAAGACTTGAATTAATCAAGTGATCTCGCAAGACAACTTGACCAACTCGTGTGTAAACTCTCAACCTCGCAAGATATCAAGCAAACACAAATTCAACCTCGCAAGGAAGAATAGTTATTATTTCCCTCTCGCAAGAAGTAAAGAATAGAACTTAAAGCTCGCAAGCTAATAAGAACAAACAAGTAATAACTTGAATTCAATTCTCAATTGTCTGTCTATTACAATGCATAAGACTCCTTATTTATACTACTACTAATTACCATAAACTAACTAGCTAGTAATTAGGAAACTAACATGACAACCACCTTATTTCAGTTTAGGAAATAAGATAATCACACTACTTTATTCAAATTAGGAAAATAATAACAAAACTCTATTTAGGCTAGTAAACTTGAGAATGATTCAAACCAAGCTTCCATCTTGCATACATGTTGTTGGTATTTCGTTCAATTGCGTCACCCGCGTATACCTTGGACAGCTCAACTTGAAACGATCATATCTCCTTCATTACTTATCCAAATAAAGCATGTGACCACTTGTTGGTAAGATAACATCATGTACTTTCATCTCCAAGTGAAATCACGTCAAAATTAGCTATATATTCTGATATATTTAGCTCTAAAGTCAAGGGAACGAATCTGAAATGTCAAGAGTGACTTAAACTTGCATTTTGAACATATACCCATGTCCCTCCTATATCATTCTCCCCTTCTTCAAAAAGAATCGTCCCGGTTCTTGGTCCTACAACCTCCCGGATCAAATACATATGATGTAGCAAATGAGAAGATATTTTGATTAAAGTAAACACCATAATACTCCTTTAGCTCATCATCCTCAATATAATCTTCATGCTTATTCATCTTATTTGATTTGTAGTTGCAACCAGAATCATAAGCGAAAATCCTATTGTACAATCTTTTCTTATGCTTTCTTTTCTCATGCCTCCCTTTGTTGTGCCTTCCATCCCAGCACCTTGTATGCACAATTGTAGCACAATCCAAACAATTGTTGCTCGAAATAACAAGAATATCACGAGCTTCCATAACAATAGACTTTAATAAGAAAGAACGTTGATAAATCTCACCATATAACTTCTTTGCAATGTATTTATCAAGTGGCGATTGATAATTACTCTTGAAATCAAATTCATAATGAGTAATCCCTTGTTTATGAGGTTCTTCATAATAATTTATATCATTGGTATCAATCTCATCTTCAAGAATAAAATCAACTTGTATGTGTAATTTGGGAACCACCACTTCTTCTTCAATTTCTTCGTCAAAAATAGCCGGTAAGTTAGGATCAAATAATGAAGTACCTTCTATACGAGATTCGTCTTCAGAAGAAAATAGTTTATCATCAATCATATCTTCTGTTTGATCATCATCACTTAATGGCTCAACAATATATGTGATAAATTCACCTTTGTCCGTGTCTGTTTCATCATTCGGATTTGAACAGTCTTTTGTACTGTTCGGTTGGACAAGGTCAGACATCATCTTCTCTACGTCTTCTACATGTCTCTCTTCTTTTTCTTCGTGAATAACTTCAAAAGTTTCAATTCTTGCCTCTTCTATCTTTTTTGCTTCATAAGTTTGAACTGATTTTCACTAGTAGAAAAATCCCCTATTGTGTCGCCATTATCGTGGCGGTTCTAATAGAAAATGACATAAAAAGCAAAAAAAATTGGCGGGATTTTTTATTTTGGGCTATAAAAGGTCTATTATGGCGGTTTTAATAAAAAAAACCGTCGTGATAACAAAATTTAGATGTGGCGGTTCCAAGTCTGAACCGCCAACATAGGTCATTTGTGGCGGTTACCCTTAAAACCGACACTAATATTGACACTAAAGATAATGATAAATAACAATGCTTACTTATAAAAACCGCCACCATAGTCGTCTTGTGGCGATTCTAACTAGAATCGACATATTATACGACTTTGGTATCACATAAATATCTCAATACTTCCACTGACTATTATATGGCTACCTCTTCCCATTCCCTAAAGCACAAACGCACGACCCTGGCCCTCACATCAACCGTTATCCCTCCGACCACTACTATCCACGCCGTATCTCGTCGACCAACAGTATCCACGCCACCGCCCAGCATCTGTACCTACAGGTAATACGCTAGGCTATCCTTATTCTTCATCAGCCTTTGTTTCTGCCGCCTTTGTTTCTGCAGCCTTTGTTTCCGCTGCCCTCGTTTGCTCTCGAGTTTTCTGCTCTCTACGCCGTGGTCATAGCATATTGTAAGAACCTTGATCTATTCACGATTTTTTATGGAAATTTGTATTGGTGTAACGGTTGACTGATATGGTTATCCTTAGGATTGATTTTTTTTTTTCAGTTTACAATACTCATGAAGTTTAGATTTTAATTACCCTTTTCTTATTTTCCTCTAATTATTGTAATTTGATAAATTTTAGTTTTTTGTGTGTGATAATTTTGATTAATTTCAATATATCTTTTGTGATTTTTTTGTATTTTTTGTTGTTGCATACTGCTGCTTTACTACCTGTCCTCGCTACCTAACAGGCAATCATCCTAATGTTCTATGTTCTTAATTAAATCTGATCTGATTAATTATTAGTTACCAATTTTCCAATTTGGCATAAATCGGTTAAAACTGTAGGTTCAAATAACTTATTTCTAGGAAGGCATGAAGTTTAGAATGTATAGGGTGAGTTGTTCAAGTTGAATTCGGTCAAGCAACGTGAATTTGGTTGATATGAAACTTTGTCAATAGTGCAGCTTTTTGTTAAAACACAAATTCTCATTTCAGTCGGAAGTATCCGTCTCAAGGCTTAAGACGGGTCAAATAATGACCCCATTTGTCTATATAGGACAAACATTTTGTTATTCCTTAAGACATTTCATTTTTGTCTTATCTATACAAGTGGGACTAATTACCCGTTTTAACTTAAAGCATGAATTTTAGGATAGGGTGACAAATTCAAGGTTCAATGGTGAATTGTTCAAGTTGTATTTGGGCAACCCCCTCCCAGTTACAAATCTGTTTAACAGGAGGTAGCTACTGCAAGTGATAATGGTGTTTAGTGAAATAAAAGCTATTATTAGATTGTTATTGCTAGTCTAAAGGTGCAAATAAGATAAGATGAAGAAAAATACTATTTTTGCTGCTACAAATGTTCATGAATTTCTTAAGTCAAAAGCGTAAGGCCATTACATGCCTTCAAATGTTTAGCAACCACTGATGGCTTCTTAGTTTTTTGTACTAAGTAACTTGTTGTCTCAACAGGGCAAAAGAATGAAAGTATATATATGGCAACCATATAAACATACATTAAGTTTATTACTGCAGAAACGCCTTTCATCATCTTTATCATTGTTTCATGACTCTTATTTTCTTAATGATTTAAGTTCTCCATCTAATTCTCTTAATGGTTAATGGGCGTCCCTGCTGGTACTAGTTTCAAGTTATCGTTGCCCCTCTTTCAATGTTATAAGCTGTGAAACTTCTTCCAGTTTTCTTAATCTAAGATTTTTTCAATTTTGTTGGGGTTGTTTAGGTACCTTCATTCTCCTTTTATGTGTCTCTGCAGAAGACATTTTCACGCAATTCTTTCAATATGGAAGAGAAGAAAAATAGCAATGAGGAGGTATGTTATTACACAAAATGAGGTCCATTGAGCTTGTTTATGTGTGTTTGGTTAGTTGAGTGTTTTTTTTCTATGTTGGTTTTGTATCCTTAGCTTGAGCATGTATCATCGTTCAACTATTTGAAAAGACAGTGATATTTTTAAACAATATCGAAAAGGTTTTTATATTAGTTGAGTATGTAATTTAGACCCTAATTCATTTTTACTATTATAGTCTGAAATTACTTAGCCAAACGGAGTAATTATATGTTTTGACTGTTGTTTTTCGACAGGATTAAGAGCAATGTTTCTCATAGAATGTTTAGTGGACTAGAGATATTCTCGAATATATTTAAACAATGGGTTTTGTTTATCATTTATTTAGATATTCTCGAATATATTTTCTGACTAAAACGTAAACATCGTCCTCTTTTGCAGACTATAAACCCTCTATTCGACCTTACAAAACTACTTGATTGTCATTCGAGGTACGTAGCGATAACTATTTTCTTAGAAATGTTATATTTATATAACTATAATATGAGCTTGAAGTTTGTATTTAAAACGTAATTTTGTATAAAAATAGTGCTTCAACAACCAAAAATATGGATTCCCTTCAAAGTACATTTCACGTATGACCGCTTACAAATCATAAGTCAATGGAAAGTTGGATACTCAGAAATTCATGAAATTTGATGAAGCTAAGTGTACTAATGAAGTGAGGGTGCACATGAGTTATGCTTATCATAACGTGGATTGATAATTCGTTATTTAATTTATATAGTGTCTTAGGTTGATTTTAAGTAAAAAAATTTGATTCATTTAATATTGTTTAGGATGTTTTTCTTACTATTGGTTTGGTGAATGTATTATTGCAGATTCTACAATGTTGATTGACCAGATGAATCATGTTAATGAGGTGTGAGCTACCAAAGGTTCAGAGAATATGTAATGTTTTTTGTTTATTAACTAAGATGTGTATAAAAATATTTATACACTTGGATGTATACTTTTTTTACATCGACATTATTGTTGTGTTTGGATGATATGCAAGTTTGTTGGTTGACATTCTTTTGTATGTATTATTTGTTCATTTGATCTTCGGATTGTCATATCTATAGGAGATTGCACTGGTAATTAAGGTAGCAAAAAAATATTTTTTTTTTTGAAAAAAATTTATTTATTGTGGCGGTTCTTAAGTTACATACGCCACGATTGGTTTGTATATTATGGCAGTTCTTATGTTAGAAACGCCACTATAAGTTTGCCTTTAGTGACGGTTCTATGCCCGCAACCGACATGATAGGTAACCTTATAGTGGCGGTTTTATATTCACAACCGACATCGTAGCTTACCTATGGTGGCGGTTTTAGACTCAAAACTGACACCACAAGTCACCCAATATTGGCGGTTCACCCCTAGAACCGCCATTATAGCATACCCTATGGTGGCGGTTTTACAACCGACACAAACTTTATATGACCCCAGCATACACGTCGCTAGAAAATCGCCATTATTGGGCAATTACAACAGCCACTGTAGGGCTAATTTCTACTAGTGTTTTGACGCTTTTTAAGACTGAATGACAAAGAATCAACTCCCATTTGTAACTCTTTGCATAATAAATAAAACTGATATTCCTCCCATTCATTCCACGTACGATTAGGTTTCTTCAAACCCATATCAACACACACAAAAATTAAAGGACCGTCTTGGTTTAAGGAAATCAAGAGCCGAAGCTCTGATACCAAATTGATGTAAAATAAACCAAATATTTTACTTTTCAGAGATAATGTTGCAGCGGAAATAAAAATTAGATAAAAAGATATGGATTAGTTGTGAAATCTCGCAAGATAAACAACTAAAACTTGAATTAGACAAGTACTCTCGCAAGATAACTCGAATAACTCAAATAAAAGGGATATGAATTAGTTAAGACAATCTCGCAAGATCACTTAACTAAGACTTCAATTAATCAAGTGATCTCGCAAGACAACTTGACCAACTCGTGTGTAAACTCTCAACCTCGCAAGATATCAAGCAAACACAAATTCAACC
The DNA here is from genome assembly GCA_022085475.1 of Heliosperma pusillum. NCBI lineage: Eukaryota > Viridiplantae > Streptophyta > Magnoliopsida > Caryophyllales > Caryophyllaceae > Heliosperma > Heliosperma pusillum. Next base: position 13,256 of record JAIUZE010025337.1, on the reverse strand, counting down.
TCGCAAGGAAGAATAGTTATTATTTCCCTCTCGCAAGAAGTAAAGAATAGAACTTAAAGCTCGCAAGCTAATAAGAACAAACAAGTAATAACTTGAATTCAATTCTCAATTGTCTGTCTATTACAATGCATAAGACTCCTTATTTATACTACTACTAATTACCATAAACTAACTAGCTAGTAATTAGGAAACTAACATGACAACCACCTTATTTCAGTTTAGGAAATAAGATAATCACACTACTTTATTCAAATTAGGAAAATAATAACAAAACTCTATTTAGGAAAGTAAACTTGAGAATTATTCAAACCAAGCTTCCATCTTGCATACATGTTGTTGGTATTTCGTTCAATTGCGTCACCCGCGTATACCTTGGACAGCTCAACTTGAAACGATCATATCTCATTCATTACTTATCCAAATAAAGCATGTGACCACTTGTTGGAAAGATAACATCATGTACTTTCATATCCAAGTGAAATCACGTCAAAATTAGCTATATATTCTGATATATTTAGCTCTAAAGTCAAGGGAACGAATCTGAAATGTCAAGAGTGACTCAAACTTGCATTTGTGAACATATATCCATGTCCCTCATGTATCAAATTGTTTATACAACCACACACTTTCAAACTACATTACACAGTATACAGGAAAACATATATTGACCAATGATAAAAATAAGCTACGTGGCAATCAAATATTCATCTGACATGGTTAATTTTATATCACTGTTTTTAACGTTGAAACAAGTAGTTCAAGATTACATTATTGGTACGTTATTACATCTCTTTGCCCGTCTAATAATATAATACTGTGAAATTGAAAATAAATATGTTGTTGTGTGTCAGTGGAGGCAGTCAAGATGTCAATATACGGAGTATATACCAAACAAACAAGGTTACATTATATATGCGTGTGCTTAAACAATTAATCTCAAACATACCCGTGATTTTCACGGGTACAAAAACTAGTTTTATTGTTAAAGCTGATGTAATTTTCTAACTTAAATATTGAGAGTGAGTAGGCATTATGTAAATAACAAAACAATCTAATTAAATGGTACACAAACCATGGCTCCTTAAATTCAGGAATGAAAAAGTTTATTTTGACTTATTGACTTTCAATCACAGAGCGTCACATACGGCTATGTGGTTGTTGTTTTAATAAATAGGGACAAGAAAAGAGTTGAAAATCATTTGTGTTTTACCTAGTGGATGACAAGTAAACAATAGTTCATTTACGAGGGCAAACTACTTATTGAAATACCTTCCTAATATCGAATGGATAACAAATGACTGAGACAATCAAAGAAAGAATCGAACAACAAATAACCAAAACAGATGGAGGATTACTCATGGTGAAAGATTTTAAATTCATGATTTGAATGTAAACCACGAAGAATTTGCCTAAAACATTTCCGACAGTTACTAATCAATATAATATAGGATATATAATGGTGATAATTATATATTATTTTAGTAAATTATATTACTTGTTAGAGAAAAATTGTGGTAATTAGTCACAATAATATTGGATTAATTACTAAAATAATATTATCCTTTGGGCCATGCACAATCAGGAAATAATATCAATTTTATAAGGACACAAACATGAGGCACCAATTTTAAAAAAGGAATATAAATTATTATCTTATTCCATCTATATCATATTATGGTATGTAATAGTATATATAAAGAATTTTCGAGTGATGAAAATAAGAAATTTTTCAGATAAAATCACAAGAGAGAAAACATATTTTTTTTACTCTGTGTCGCCTATCTCTAGCTCTCTAAGTACCCATACATATATAAAAATAGGAGACGTAGGTGGCTGTTATTAATCTTTAGACATTTACCCTAGTTCTCCCCCAGACTCGACTTCAATCATGTTTGATTCCTGCTTCAATTTTTTGAATCAATCTTCAATTAGGGTTATGTGGTGATGTTCTTCCTCATTGTATTATTGTGAATTGCATCAATGAATGATGACTTAACTAAGAGTCGTTTTCGTTCCAGTAGTAGGGTTGAATAAAGGGGCAAAACTGATTATAAAAGGTGAAGAAATTTCTGAGAAGAAATGATTATAAAGGGGAAAAATGATTTCTAGGGTTCCATGCTATTGAATTGCTTAAACCCCCAATTGAAAAGAAAAGTTGGGGATTGCCGGATTGCTGAGAAGTAACTTGAGTAACTAATAACATCAACGTAATGAGTAAGGGCATATTGGTCATTTTAAATTTATGTAAGACGATAAAATGAAGTCAAGTCGATAATTACACAAAACCGTCAACATAGGTGGTTATTTGTAAAGTTGAATATAATAGGTGGTAAATTGTAAAAAAGGAACATAATAGGTGGTAAATTGTAATTTTTCCTAATTATTACTATTATAAGATGAAGGGCAGTGATGATAAAAGAAAAGACAAAGTGTGTAGGATTGAGTAAAATCGTGCGTGGGATTTAGCAATTGCGTAAAAATATTAAATAGGTTACTAACCTCGCGAGGAATATATTCTGCTGATCCAAGAAGATTATAGGAAGAAACACCTTTCTTGTTTTTTATTGACAATAACGTTTCATATCTGGAGTTCGCATATCTGCCTGTTGCTATCGTCTCTGCAACTGAGTTATCCAAAAAAAACTGTGCAAATCCAAAGTGTTGATTTGCAATAGCAAGATGAAGAGGTGTATTTCCATCATTGTCCTTGCTTTCTATTAGTCTCTTAATATGATTATTACCATAATCATCTTGATTTTTGTGAGCTATATGTTTACAATGATCAAAGAAGTTAATTGACATATCCCTAACGCCATCATCGTCAACTGAATAAGGATCTCGTTCGAGACGTTGAGATACAAACAAATGCCACAAACACCTCCCTTTTAAATCAGTAATTTCCGAGCAGTCCGGGAACTCTCTATAGAGTATATTAATCATGTAGGTTCTCCTATCTCGAACCGCGACAAGTAGGGGGGTAAGACCATCCTCGTCTTGCATATACGGTAGATCAGTATTTCTGGCCAAGGAGCTTATTAATTCGGTCAGGTCATTACTGTAACGATCACCTAAGATAATAAACCGTTTTATGAATCCAAATAGTAAAACGAAGCCCTATAATTGTGTTTGAACTGAACACAGGTAATTTGTGAGAGAATATGATATATTATACGACCTCGTACTATCCATAGAGGGGTAGAATAAAGATATTATTATTTAGAATTATAAAACTCACTTTTTAAAATTTACTTAAAGTTGATTTTTCATACACAACTAAATAGAATATGACACGTGTCGATTGTGATTTAATTTGAAATGGTTAGATTAGGGTTAAGTTAGTAATTTTACATGTTTAGTTAGCTTATCACCTTAATTTAGCTAATTACTATATTTAAGGAAATTTTCATTTCTTAACTATATATTATAAATTTATTTATCTCTTTTATAAAATTTATTTGTTAATTAATATAGTTCATTTTAGTATAAAGCCATTAATTACTTTGTCTAATTTTAATCTTTTTTCGGTAATCACTGTGTGTGTGTTTTTTTTTTCAATTCTATTTTTATAAAGTATTTATCTTTTTATATTGTATATATATATATAAATTTTCTGAAATATTAATTGAAGAATTTTTGTTATTTGTATCATAAGCATATTATGTACAATCTCTTTATAGGCACTTGAATAATTTTAGGTAATGTTTATTACGTTTTTTATTTCAGGAAATTATCAATTTACTAAAAAACAATTTCCTAAATATTTCATAAGATCTTTCCTAAAATCTAGCTAACAAAATTTTCTTGAAAAGAGAAAATCTAAAAATTAAATTAGTATCATTTTATATTTCGTAACGATTACTTTTTTTTATAAAATAAACTTTTAAATATTAACAAAGTAATTATAGACTAATGGTTATAAACAAAAATAATAATATTAACAAAATAATGATTTTATTATAAGATCTCGTTTATTTACTCAGTAAATGTAAAAATAATGGTGAAAAATATTTATTTTAAAAAAAAGATAAATATAAGCAAAATATTTATCATTAACAAAAAAAAGAAATAGAAAGCAAATTTTTAGGATATCTTGATAATGAAATTTGGATAATATTTATAAAAAAAAATCAAACTAGAATTAGGATAATTTTTAAAAACGGTTATTATGAAATTAGGAGACTTAATTATAAAAAAACAAAATGTATTAAATAAATAAATAAACTTCCTTAAATGTCGTTAACAAGATTATGGTAACAAACTAACTACACATGTAAAATTACTCGGTGTACGGAATCTATTATACACTACGAGTAAAATAATGACACGTGGCAATGGTAGATTATGGTATAAAATCTTTTTTGACTTAATTGTGTTATACTATTTGAGAGCCAAAAATATGAATAACGACTTTAAAATATAAATAATTTACCTCAATTAATATATTAACAAATATGTTATTGATTTCATTGCTAAAATATGGTGATATCTTATTTATTTATCACAAATTCTCATTTGTGACGGACACTATCCGTCGCAAGCTTAAGACGGATACCATATTCTCTTACAAAATACCCATCAAGGGTGAGTGGAGAAGCACATGGGGGTGCCTACCTTGTCCCTTCTACCCATTTCCTCTCACAAAATACCCGTCGCAAGCAAGACCTACTGTTTATTTATTACCAACAGTACTAATATATCCCTCCCACCATGAGTCCATGAACCCCTCCCACCAATCCACCAATCCTCCCGCATGTACTTCGTTTTTGGCATTTGGTCACCCGGTACCGTCACCGAGTCACATCTTTAATTTTTATAAATATCCTATTTCCCCTCACATGTTGTCACTAAGTGTAAACGTAACATCTTCGGTTATGGAGTAATTTCTAATTTAGTCCATTAGAAAAGTAATATAACATATTCTCTCACAATAACCATCATTTAACTCTTGAAGAATATACATTACCGTAATGGAGACAGAGAAGATGAAGAGGGTTGTGATGGCGATTATTGACGTAGGCTGCCACCTCCTCATCCAGCTCCAGCAACTTTATAGCAGAATCGTAATTTCGGGCTATAACAGCAACATGAAGTGGCGTGTCGCCTTTGCTATTCTTCAGTCTCCATGGCGGCAAGTGAAGCCCACCTCTGGAATTACCCTCCACCTCCTCTGGCGCCTTCACGTAACACTTACAGATCAAGTCCAGTAACCCGATAGAAACATCATTCTTTACAAGGACGTGAATAGGAGTATCGCCGTTACAGTCCTGTTGACTGATGAGTGAGGGTAGTCTTTCTATCGCTTGTCCGATGAACTCTTCAGCTTCATCGAGTATCCCTTGATTGAATTCGTATTGCATTAACAGATGAAGGATGTTGCGTCCTTTGGGTGCTTGTGAGACCAAAAAAATCATTCCTAAGGAGACCAGTTTTTCCATAAGGAATGACATATTTCCTTGATTTGCAGCTTCACATTCTTCTTTTGTCAATTTTCGTTTCTGTTCTATTGGGTTCTCTGTAATTCTCACCTGTTTGCACCAATGATATGGAATACAGTTTTTAAATTATTGAATTGAAATTATTAGGTTTGAAAATGAAACTTGTATATTAAGTAATTAATTTGATTAATTCTTATACTTTTTCCATCTTTAATCTCTTCTTATTTTAGCGGACATACGTGTGAACTGAGGAGTTCATTCTTATTTTTCGAGACAATAACATTCAACCCTCAATATTCAAAATCAAACCATTCCGTGAAACGACACAAGCTGGCGAATCAACTCTGTTACCTCTACAAATTGGCGAGCCAAAGAACCAGCTGAAACACCACTCGAATTCTTTAAACCAAGTTTCGAGGAAGATTCAAAAAGAACTCGAACCATGATAGTGTCACGATTTGTAGCAGCAAGGTGCAAGGGAGTATCTCCTTGACGGTTTCTGCTATTTCTTACACCATATACTTGTGGAATTTGTAGTAACTCGAGGCCTTGCTCGTAGCTTGACACCTGATGGTTTGTCAGAAGGTGCAAGACAGTTTGGCCGGACCTCTCATCAGGGACCTCAGCAGCCTCGGGACAGTTAGCCAGCATGACTTTAATGACTCGAATGCAGTAAGTGGGTTCGAGTGATGCAGCTCGATGAAGTGGAGTCGAGCCATCCGTATCTGCCCAGCATATAACTGAACTCTCTATTTTTAGCAGACGTTCGATGGTGGACAGTAAATCCACTCTAGCACCGCTACTTGGTGAGTTCTTTTCGGTTATTTGATTATCAGATTCATAATTATCTGGGTTTTCCACAATACAAACAAAAAAAATATGAATATTGCTGTACTTCTCCGAGAACTGCAGAATATTTGCCATCAAATTCAACCAAAAGTAGAGAGCATAAGTCAACTATATCATTTGAACCCCATGTTTGTAATAAAAAAAAAATAAAAGAGATTTTGGAAATAAAAAAATCGTATTTTTGTAATAGTTCACTACATTTCTTGTTATACCTGTCAAGTTCTGACCCGATCCGTTTTTCTAGGGTCAAGATCCGTAAATTTTGACCCGACGACCCGTTTGAATCGAACCCGAAATGACCCGTTATTTTAGGATCGAAACCCGACCTGATGGGGCCGATCCGTTGGGTAAAAGGTAAATCAAGAAATATTAATTTTATATAGCTTTTATAAGATTTAAAAATAAAAAATATTTAAAAAATTATTTTTAATAATTATGTTAATATGGTAAATGTAAACATTAAATATGATTAAAATATTAATTTTAAATATGTTTAGTATTTTTTTTAAAAAAAAATTGATAAAAAATATAGAAAAGAAAAGGCGTTAGAGACTATTTCTTGACCCGTATCTGATCCTATCCCGACCCGCATCTGACCCTGACCCAGACCCGACCCACGATCCGTATGACCCGACCCGTATTCTGATCCGTCTGACTCGTTCTTCAAGTCTATTTCCAATTTTCATATTTTTCTGATAGTCAAATCACTACTGGTTAATTTTAAATATGTTTTGCATTTTTTTTAAAAAAATTAATAAAAAAAAAAGGCGTTAAAGACTATTTCTTGACCCGTATCTTACCCTATCTCGACTCGCATCTGATCTTGACCCGACCCGCAATCCGTATGACCCGACCCGTATTTTGATCCTTCTGGCTCATTTTGCAAGCCGATCGGGTTTAGGCGGGTCAGTTCGGGTTTGTCATATTATCGGGTTATGTTGGGTTGGGTCGGGTCGGATGATTTTGGGTTTTGGTTGTTTTTTGTGTATGTTAGTCGGGTCAGTTTCGAGTCAAATAGATTGAGTTATTTTAGGTCGGCCATTTTCGGGTCAGTGGTAAGAGAAAAAAAATGATTAGTATAATTATCTTTTTTTTAGTTTAATTTTGATAATTCACTCTTTATTTTAGCGGGACTACGGAGTAGTATTAAGTGTGATTTTAAATTAGTTATTTCAGGCCTTTTTTTGTTTAATTAGAGTTTTTTTGCCAGGTCCTTTTTTTGTTTAATTAGAGTTTTTTTGTCAGGTCCTTTTTAAGTCGGGTGGTTTCGAATCGGGTCATTTCGGGTCGGCTTAGTTTTGGGTCAACAAGTTTTGGGACATGCTGTTCGGCTCGAGTCGATTCAATTCGGATTTCGAGTCACCTTGGATGGTAGTAGTTCGAGTTGATTTTGGGTTTCGAATCAGCCATTTCAAGTCTGGTCAATCGAATCGGGTTGATTTTATCTGGTCGGGAGAGTAGACGTCTCGATACAGTTTTCCACCAAAAATTTTCAATTTGTATTGAAGGAGAGAGATGGATATTTATCGAACAACACAAATAGAAGGAAACAAAATTTGAGATAGAAAGATTATCGACAATCAAATGACATCAAATTAAAGGGAAACAACATAAATGACAAAGGTAAAACTAATTGAAAAGATAGAAAATTGAAAGAAAGGTGAATGAGAAATATTTACCATAAACATGGTTTTGGACAGCAAGATGAAGAAGAGTCTCCTTAGAATGATTAGTTACGCGAGCAACATAATCATCCTTCTCAACCAAATACATTGCTAACGATACGTTACCATAGAGAAGCGCAACATGAGCCGGCGTATTACCATTCTCATTCATCACTCTCCACGGGAATACCCTATCGCTACCACATTGCGTAGAGAAAAACTCATAGAGTCGGTCAATGATAGCCTCATGACCGACCTCGGCCGCAATGTGGAGCGGGGTGTTCCCGTGGCAGTTCTGGTCGCATATTAGCGACTCACAAATCGGTGTACTTGGGAAGTTATTTAGAGCTGCTTTAATAAAATCGAGTTGCCCGTGTTGGGCAGCTACGTGTATGATATTGTTGTTTTGGTAAGTTTTCATTAGCAATTTCTCATGATTTTTCATGCTGAATTTGGTTAAGTCGCCTTTGACTGCTGCATTATAAACATCGATCTCCATTAGATTAGACATTGCTTATTGATTTCTTGTGTTTTAGAGAGATTAATTTGTGGTTTGATCAAAGTCTACGAATACTACTCCAAACCAAGGCAACACAGTAATATTAAATGAAATGGTGTGTAATATAATTAATTAAGTCAAATACGACTTTATATTTTATTCATCAACTACAAATTATCAACTACAAATTATTTGCCAGTTATTGTCGCTTATTTATCAACTACTTATTTTAAATAAATATTCCCTCTTTTATATTCTACTATACATGACCTTAACATTTCACCAAATAAGTTCGTTGACTTATATTTAGGGTGTTGCTTATTCATGGACAAAAATTACTCATTCATGGACAATAATAACTATTATACCCTTCACATTTTACATATCCATTTTCCAAGTTGTATAATTCTCTCTAATTAATCCTCTCAAAAAACTTAAACACCATGCAACATCTCCCCTACACCGACCACCGTCTGGTCAAACATCCGCACCACCAGCCTGCCGAACTGCACCAACCACCCAATAAGGAAAAAACGTAAAAAAAAAAAACAAAAACAAAAAAGTCACCACAAAAGAAAAAAAAATCTGAAAAAAAAAAAGCTAAACAGCCTTCCCTTTCCCTGTGAATTCCCCCCCCCCCCCCCCCCCCCCCCCCCCCCCCCCCCCCCCCCCCCCCCCCCACCCCCCCCCCCCCCCCCCCCCCCCCCCTCCCCCCCCCCCCCCCC
>JAIUZE010025330.1:0-14626 GCA_022085475.1 Heliosperma pusillum | reverse complement strand
TTCTACTCAAAACTGCAGAACTGGAGGTCCTAACCAGGGTCGAGACGACTTTGATGATGATAGGGGCGATAATGCTAGGTCCAACCCATTCACCCCTTTCCCTCCTTTCCCTCCAATCACTCCACTGACTTGAGTGATTAGTTAACTATTTGAGTGATTAGTTAACTATTTGGTACTTTGAACCTTTTTTTTGTAAGACTTTAATTACTTTTATGATATAAAATCAAAACTTTGTTCGATTTTGTGTTACATTAGTAACTTTGTTGGACGCGTAACTGCTGGAAAACTTCTGTAATTTGCAGGTTTTTTGTCGTTTTAACGCGTATAAGGGGATGCAGGAAACAGGCAGATCCTGGAAAATACAGGCATTATTGCGACGGAAATTCCGTCGCAAACATTGACTGACTTACAGCCAGGTCAAACACAAAGTCAATCTTTGCGACGGAAAGTCAAACTTTTGCGACGGAAATTCCGTCGCAAAAGTTGACTTTATGTTTGACTTGGCTGAACAGGCGGCAGTCAAGTCAAACATTCAGTCAACAGTTGCGACGGAATGTCAACAATTTGCGACGGAAATTCCGTCGCAACTGTTGACTTTATGTTTGACCCCAACTGAAGTCAGTCAATTATTGCGACGGCGACTCCGTCGCAAATGCTTGACTTTCCGTCGCAAAACTGTGCGACGGAATAATCTGTCGCAATTACTACTGTTTGCGACAAAAATAAGCGACGGACTCTATCCGTCGCAAATCCGTCGCAAATCAGTCTTTAGCGACGGAAATTCCCTATCTAGCGACGGAATAATCCGTCGCAACCCGAACTTTATTTTGTAGTGGCTCCGACATCCTAAGACACAGAGAATTTCTAAATCCGCTTGAGCAAGGCAACAACATCCGTATCTAGCTCCCCCAGCGAAAAGAAAGAGAAAGGTAGAAAACCATAACCCGTCGTCATGCACAAATCCCGATACTTAGCATATATACTTACGCCAAACAGCATCATCAACAACACGACTTGGCACAAAATCAAACATCCTAGACTTAGTCAAGGGAGAAGACCCCGTCAGATCGATATACACATCTCGCCCTTGTCCCAGGAATAAAATAACAAATCTGCCAGACGAAGGGGCTTATCATGTCCATCAACCAAACCGGTGTCAACCTCCTTACCAGTAGAAATCCCAGTTTCGAAGAAAAGTGTGTAGGATTAAGTAAAATCGTGTGCGGGATTTAACAATTGCGTTAAAATACATACGTACCATTACTTTTTCATTTGTTAGAAAGCAAAACATTCAATCGTTTCCCGTTTTGGCTACTTAAGGTGTGCCTAATGGACACATGTTAGAAAAACTTATATAAATATAATAGTCAGACCTTAACTGTCACCTTAAAATTTTGGTTGCTATGATTTATTTATCATGGTATCAGAGACAACGAGAACTTTTGCAGTAACCACTTTCCGTAAGACAGTATTTCTCATCAAGGTAATTTGACTTTTGTTTACAAGAAAGACAACGTATTACCCTGAAACCTGAATTGACATGACCTTATTTAGCCAAGCTCAAATGTTAATTATTGAAAATTGATGGTTTTCCCCAAATAACCTGATCACAACTAATCCATCCAGAAATGATTAGAACTTGAAATGACCCAAGTAGATCCTCGAATTCTTGCAAAGTCGAATAGATGACACGACTTGAATTTGATCTGATTGACCTTTTAGGTCAATCGTGGTGGAAATAAGGAGGGTCGTCGAGTCGGGCCCAGTTCAATTCAAGTCAATCATATTAGTATCAGATCAATGTGAATTCAAGTTAAATTCAGGTTATAGTGTTATACAAAAGGTCTGGTCATGTTAATTCGTCGTGTTGGGTTATGTCGAGTTAATTATCGTTAACTTAAATTATTTTGGATACTAGATCAACTAATTCGCGGTTGATTTTATTTTAATATATTGACTACAAGATATGTCTTTTTATACTTTTTAAAGCGAATTTAGTAACTTAGATATGTTATCAGCAACAAAACCATTTATTACTCATACCTATATTTCTTCTAATCAAATTGCAATATATTTAACTTTTAATCGAATTATATCGGATATCCAGGCGTATTTGGTCTGGTGTTATCGTATTTCAGCTCAATTCGTTATCGGGTCAAACGGAGTTCAAATTAGATCCAATCAGATCGGATTGGGTGCGACTTTATTTTGTCAACACTTTATCGGGCCTCGATCGGGTTCGACTTCGAGTTAATCTGACCGGATTTACTTAGGTCGAGTCGGGCTTTTCCGCCTCTAATTATGTGTTAGTAAGGGCACTTTGCACTTATTTATGAGCGAGTTTTCAACGTTATAATAACGGTCTTCTTATACATAACTAATTTACAAGGGCTTTTTGATAACGTTACGAGGTAAAAACTATAAAAAAAAGATGGGTAAAAAAGTTCATGTAGCTCATTGTGGTGGACAACTTATTAGAATGAAGTAAGAAGCAAATGCAGAAATGCAGGATGAAAGACTGAAAGGCGTCGACAATTGTGGTTGGTTACAGAAAAGTGTGAAACGAACAAAAGACGTGAATCATGAAATGGAGAACGTAACCTAATCCATACCATTATCACCCATCACTTTAGGTATCTATCTACTTCTCTTTCAGTTTTCTCTATAACTAACTTCAACCCAACATTTTCCTCCACACTCCTCTCAATCATTGTTCCTATATCATGCACCACTAATTCACACCCTAATCCAGTAATACTTGCTTTACTTGCTTGTGTATATATGTACATCAAACAACTAGTCTCTTACGAGACACTTTCATTAGTATATCGTCACAATAACGGAGTCAGAATTTGAACTTAATTAGGGGGAGAAACGGGTAATAATATAAGATACCCTAAATTTTTCCCAAAACATCACTAATTTTTTTGAATTTTTCACCCGTCGACCCCAGCTCCACCACTACGTCATACCCATTCATTTCGTTATAAATGTATCCATATAGTACATTTTTTATGTAAACTCAATAATAACTACTCATATAATTTACTATAAGGTGACATTAATCAACCTCTTTTGATGGTTGTGTAATCAAACGATTGGGGATGGCCTTTAATTTGGCTATATATTAGGCTCTCTCTTGATAATAACAAGTTTAAACAAGAATTATAAAATTATTATGGGTATAATTATCACTAAATTAAAATAGACACAAATTAAGCATAATAATTTAAATGGAAGTGTAATTGTATAATCATTTATAGAATTCTGCACGTCTAATTGTGTAATATGCATCAAACTATGGCATTCTGCATGACAGCATGAGTATTCTAAAAATATACAATTTTTAAAGATTGACAAATATACAATCTTAAAAGATTAACAAATCTATCTATCTTAGTAGATTCAGGGTTCTGGGACACTGTAAAGATTAATATCTTTGTTCTAAAATGATTACAACTTTTCCTTTGTAATAAATTTTAAATAGTTTAATTAAAAGAAATATTTTATTTGATCAGATATTAATATAGTAATATTAGCTACCCACAAATGGCTTGTCTTCTAGACTTCTAATTAGTTCTAGTTCACATGTAAATCACATTCGAGTTGGTCTCTCTCTTAAGACGGATCATTTCTGTCATACATCATACGTGGAAAATGCTACTCACTAACAGGCAAATGTGTTTACTTTTGGAAAGAAAGCTACCACAATATGTAACATTAGCTCAACAAATGTGGTTACATTTCATTATAAAGTGGACTCAAAATCCCGTTTTATTTGTCAGACGAAAATGGTCATGGTCCGGGTGTAACTAGAGCTTACCCATCCTACATACCTACACATTGCTTTGATAATAAGGAACATAAAAATAATTATACACTCTACCAATTTTTTATTTCTTTCTTAGGTTAACTCCACAACATTTCACCAACATTGCAACTGATTCTACTGCACATTCAACTTACTCAAAACAATTTTAATTCTTGTACATAATAATGCTAGTATAATGAAAATAAATAAATAATCAATGTATATGATAAATGATCAATGAATTAACAATTACTGGTATAATAATGCTTGAAGTTACAATTGATGATTTCTACGTATCTAAAACAATTCACATGTATAATAATAATAATAATAAAATAATAAAATTAACCAAGCTAATGATAAAATAAATGAGATTAATTAACCAATTAATTAATTAATCCAAGAATGATCAATAATGGCAATCTACCAAAGACGCCGCAGTGAAAACCAGCGTCTTATCATTCGTACCGAAAACAAAGTTTCGATGAATATTGTTATGTTCTTCTTCTGGCGCCGGAAGATTCAAATCCAACGATAATATATTCTTCGTCGCCACTGCCGCCACCGTCACCGAGGCGGGTTTAATTGCGGGGATGGGTCGGTGTCGCCTCATGTGTCCTCCTAGTGCTTGACCCGACGCAAACTCGGCCCCACATATCCCGCATTCGTGCACCTTTGCCTTACTATTAATACTCGAGCTGGTATTGGTATTGGTATTAGTATTAGTATTAGAATTCGGGATTTGTAACGTAAGACCGATGCCAAAATCGTGCTTATTGGGTCGATTTTCATTACAACCGTCGTAGTTTAAACCCGTGAAAATCAACGAGGGCGATTTCTCAGCTACGAGTAGCTTAGGCTTCTTGTGACTTGCACGGTGTCCTCCTAATGCTTGGAAAGACGGGAATGACCTATTGCACGTCTTGCACTCGTACAACATTATCGGTCCATTATTATTGTTCGCCTTATTATTATTATTATTACAGTTGTTGTTACTACTGTTACTTTGGCTGTTGGAGCCTTGAGCTAGAAGGATCAGGCAATGTGCCATGTCCTCCTCTTCCTCGGAGGTGGCGGCCCAACCACCGGAGCTGTCGGAAGCGGCATCTTCAGTGGCGGCGGAGGTGGTTGACATGGTTAAGGCTAAAGGAGAACAAGGCCTAGGACGCTTTGTTCTCTTCCCCTTAAAAATCATCAACATATTATTTTTGAGATTATTATTATTCTCTTGATCATTATCACTTGTACAAATAATATTATTACCTTCTTGTTGGGCTACCATGCTCCCACTTACTATAAATTAATTAATTAATAAATAAAAAATGCCAAGAAACACAAAATGTGAGGAAATAATTACAAGAAGAAAGAAGGGTTTGTATGTATGTGTTGTGAAGTGTAATGGGTGAAGGAAAGAAAGAAAGAATGAATGATATTTTGGAAAAGTGTAGTAGCAAATATATAGGATAAAAATAGGGTAGATAAAAAAAAAGAATAAAAAAAAGAGTTAAGAAAGTATAAAAATAGGGAGAAAGGCAAGCATATTAGATATAGGAGGAATGTAAGAGAGAAGAGGTTAAAAAAGATTCGATAGGCTTTGAAGCAAACCCCCTATCATTACTTGTCATCAACGCACTCTCTTCTGTATGTTTAGAGTGCAAGCCTGGAACCTCACGCTTTTTCCGCTTCTCCCTACTATACCTACATACTCTTCATTTTTATAATCTCGGTTATCCGGAAATAACCTCTTTACGTTGCTAGTTAACATAGCTATAAGACTCGTACATATGGACGTAGTAGAGCACAAGCTGACCAGGCCATGCCCCGGGCGAATTTTTGAGGAAAAAAAAAACATACATAACGATAACTTGATTTTTTTACATAAAAATTAACCTGAGTAAAATAATTTTAATCTCGGTTATTCGACAAATGGTTTTACATAAAAATATGAGTAAAAAGATCATGAGAAATTATTATGAGATAATCAAGTATAAATTCATTTTTATTATAATTAATAAGAATCTTTCCACATTTAGGTTATTAACATGTATCTTTGGACCAAAACGTTAGAAAAACTGCTAAAAGAAACTTGCTGCCTTGCTCATTAACACATGTTTAAGACTGCGACGTAATTAAACCTATTATGAAAGTCATTGAGACACACTGGATAATGTTGTTTCCTTTAGTAAAGAGTAACTGACTGTGGTAATCATGCTAAGTTATAAAGGCCGGAGTTTGAGTTAGATAGGTAATATTTGAATCAGGACTGGTTTTTGATTAAATTTCAAATTATCTATTAAGGATTGTCGGATTGGTTGGATTTGATCGAGTCGATTATTAATTAGTCTAGAACATTGGGGTGTCTTAACACAAAAGTGTGTAGTTATTAAGAGCATTGTTTGTTAGTTGGGCAATGCTTGAGGATGGTGATGCCACTACTCCACTCCTCGAGTCGATTGTCATAAAGTGTCAACTTCATTGACACAAAGTATAGTTACATAGCGTACCTAATTAAAATGAAAGACTAACATACATACAAACATACATTCTCTTTCTCTCTCACTCGCCTGAAATAGTCATGACTCATGCATGCGCTTGCTATACACATACATACCTAATTAAGAGTGGTAAAAGTTTTACATATCATTGTTCTTGCCATAACGACTTTCTTGCCTACTTATAGTAATAAGGAATCCACCTCTATTTACGTGTGTGCAAAAATTCTTAGATATGTTCCATACTTAAGTCCATGCAACATGTTAATGCAAAAAAAATGTTTTTACTCTCCTCGGATCGGCCATCTTGATTATTTTTTACGTGTAATTTTAATATAGAGATTGACCAGAGCGGAGAGAGTGTATTTTCTTGCAGATATATAGAAACCAAACAACTAACACAATGACAAAGATGCAGGATTTGTATAAGCCTAAATTAAAAGTCTAAAAACAAACACGTAAATACATTAAATTAATTAAGTTTGCATCATTGCATGTATAGCTAAAACTCGAATTAATATGTCATAAAGTTATGGAAGAATGAGGCGACAGACTGTCAGTTAGGTTAAACTACAAACTAAAGAAAAGAGTGAAAAAAAGAAATCTTAGATATATACACATGTGGTACAGTGTATTATATATACGACAACATGCACCTAATCACTGAGAAGTTACTGAGAATCAATCACTGAGAAGTCATCGAGAATAAGAGTTAGTATGAAGTTATTATATACTGATACATACCAATTTTCTTATTCATTGAATGTACAAAGCTACGAGGATCGATCAATAAATAACCACATGATCTATAAATTATAAAAGTTGTTACAACATTATTTTTGGTTGGATAATTGTTTACAAAATTAAAAGTCACTTGGTATAAAGAAAAGGAAGTAACTAAAAAGTGACTTAATTAGTGATATTTATTCTATATTAATAGAATAAAATAGATCATATACGTACCCCCCACATTATCACATATGAACAAATAATGTGATGTTTCATA
Source organism: Heliosperma pusillum (assembly GCA_022085475.1). NCBI lineage: Eukaryota > Viridiplantae > Streptophyta > Magnoliopsida > Caryophyllales > Caryophyllaceae > Heliosperma > Heliosperma pusillum. Next base: position 7,317 of record JAIUZE010025330.1, on the reverse strand, counting down.
AATATTCTTAGAACAAATCAAATTTATGTACTTGATAGCCGCTAACATTAGTGCTTAAGCTTAGGATACACTATGAAACAGCTCATGTGCCATTGACTTAAGCTCACTTGCATTATTATTTATTATTATTATTATAAATATGAAAGAAGACACCCTAATATTTAGGGACACTTACTCAATGTTTCCATTACCCCTAAAATCGCGCCGGTTTTCCGATACAATTATTCTTTGCTAATTATCCAATAAACTTCACCAATCATTAAGTTGCTAATAACAATGTTACATTTTGGATTATCGGTGACTTCTTTAATTCACTATCTTTCTGTCGCTAGCAATTTATTTCTTTTGATGGTAAACATAATATAATAGGATACGGCAGTGTATCCGTCTTAAGTTTGTTACGGATTAAATATGTTCATGTCGATGGACAGAATGCATAGTTATAAAAAGTAAAAACTTTATCTTACACATATGTAAATATATAAGTCATATTATGTTCGAGAAGAATTAATGCTTTATAGTTACTAATTAGCTTAGGATACATTTTCTCTACTTAATTTTTCAAATACGGAGTAATAATCTATGTTTATATATATATGCATGTGACGTTAGTGAAGAAAGATTTTTTTATGAGGCGGCTGTTTTATACTAAACTAGTGTTATTACCTTACACAAATTGCGTATAATTAAAATGTGCGGGTTTTTAAACTTGTGATTTATGATCCACATATCGTTAATATTTACAACTAAATTAATTAATCAAGATTATATGTGCCTAAGTGAAGTAAACTTGATTAATTGGAAGATAATTGAATAGTAGAATTGTCATCCATTATCTGTTGGACATGGGCTGTGAATACTTGTGATAGTTGATTATGCTCATGTTATTCATTCCCATAAACAACTATGTGGTTGACTTAGTTATGACAAAATATAATGTTTATTCTTAATTGTTACTCTATGAAGTTGCTTACATAGTGTTTAAGCTAGTCTATGTCCTATGATTATGTCTTTGTCTTTATAGCTTCGGTGTTATCTTAACCAATGAGTGCCCAATAATTAAGGACTTTAATTAAGATGTTATTTTTACATGATTATTATACAATAATTAATGTCATAATAATAATTATTCAAAAATGAGTAGAAAATGGTCTTCATAGGTGTCCTCATTCTTGATGCATGTCCCTCTTCATTTGTCTCCAACCAACCATAAGGAAATGTCCTACTTCCATTTTCACCTTCATCTGCTTCTTCCGTCTCAGTCGATAATAATCTATAACTAAAACTTTTCCTACAAAATGAAGTATAAAGAAATAATAAAGATAGAGTACTCTACACCAGGCTTGATTGTAGTAATAGTTGCAAGAACGGTCCACAAGTAATCAGGTGAAGTTTCATCCTAAAACCAATTGGTAATACAAAAAATATCACACTTACTTATAAAACAGTCCCTTACTCTTTTTCTACCAATATAACTATATGGGACAATGCCCCAACACACACTTGAGAAGTAACCTCGCCAACTAGTTATGAGTTACGACTTTACTTTATTTCCCATAATTTTTTCACATAAAATTAAAATAATGTCTTATAAGGAGTAAACGTTAAACAACTTTTAAGTAAAGAACTTCAAGGACTCCAAAGAGTCAAGGTGGTATAGATTCAAGTTATTTGAGCGCATTAACTAAGCTTAAGTAAAATTAATGCAAGTGTCACTATCATTCCAAGCTTAGGTTAATGTTTAAATATATCTCACTCAACTTATGCCAACTTTAATTTTGTTACTACGAGTACTTTATTAATCCTTCATCATGCTAATAACAAGCTCGTACATAGATACGCTTTGGTATAGTAACTAAAGAAATATTATTTGATTATATACTTTTACTAACACTACTTAATAATTACAAAAACATTTAATTACGTACTCTCTCCGTCTCAATTATTTATATACATCTAAATACACACTCTCACCATTTGTTTAGCTTTAGTTAAAACTTTAAAATACCCCTCATTAAGAGTATATAAGGTAAATATATTATCGAGACAGATAAAGTACTTAGACCTGGCCTTGTACTATTCTTTTCGGGTGGAACGAGCTGAACTGCATTAAATGGAGTTAAGCTATATTGAACTAAACTGCATAAAGGAGCTGAGACGAGCTGAAGTGAGCTAAATTGAATTAAACTGAATAATTAAGCTAAGCTAAAGTAAATGGTGCTAAATTAAGAGCTAATTTTGTGAAAAGATGACCTAAATAAAACTGACTAAATCTAAAGTGAACTAAATAGAGTTAAGCTGAATTACAAAATCGCAAATTTGTGAATAAATGAAAAACGAGTGAGGGAAGTTGGTTGGCGGTGGAGTAAGGGGTGGGGGATTATTAGATTAAGCAATGAATATATTCAAATAAAACCCAATTAAATTGATACAAAATCATATGATATTCTTTCATATAAATATATATTTCTCCTATTCCTTGGAGAAGAGTTATTACTTCTAGTTAGTTAGGTTGTGACAAGCACGTAAGGCAAGCATTTTCAACTGACTTAATGCAAAGCAAAGCAAAGAATCCCACTTTTAGCCCTAACTTTAGTCTTTGGTATGTGTGATTTTGATAGATACCTTGACATCACTATATGATCATCAACTACTTAACCAATGTGTATGTAAGAGTGATTGGTAATGTTGTTTATTAGTCCCTTGGTTCCGGTTAAATGTTGTTCTATATTTAGAATGTCTCAGTGAATTGTTATTTTTTTTTATGTTAGGAACGAATGATATTTATGAGTAAATTGATCACCCAATGAGACTATTGTCCACTTGTCATCCACTAAGTGGAGCCAAAAATGACCCTCACTCTTTCATTGGTCTTTGTGCCAAAATAAAAGGCAACAATTGACCGGGACGGAGGGAGTAATAGATGAATTTCGAGAAGTATATCATGTGAATTCCAGCTGATTTTTAATAATTTTGAGATTAGTTTTTTCAACTGGAGTAATATAAATGTTTTCTTTGTATTCGATATTTTTACCACTTCTAAAACTATAGTGACGAAAAACTCAAAAAATTAGAATAACAAAATTGAAAAGAGCACAATAGATGTGTGTATTATATTGAGATTAGTTTTTTCCTTGGGAGCAATATGTTATCTTTGTTTTTTTTAATATGTTTATCTCAGGTAAGAAATTAGAAATACGAAATAATCTTAGAGAATGACGCTATTATGGATGTGCGCTTTAATCCTTGCTTGACTGGAGAATTAAATTGATCTTTGTGAACAAGCCAATATATTTTTCACATGCGAGAGTTCTATGTGGATAAAATAAATACAAATTCTAACGGCTCAAATATTATTACCTATGTGGGTAGATAAAGAAGACATGGCATCATTTGTGACTCATTAGGCTTATATGATGTATACTTGTGGATGATATTTTGCCTGTTATAAGTTTGTGACGGATACATCCGTCACAAAGAAGACGTACTATAAAATAAAACAGAGTTTACTATTGGGTTACTCTCTATTACCATGGACGTATAAAGTGAGCTCGTTGCCCTCCTATTCGGTGTGATCCAAACCTGTTTTTTTCATAAAACTGCACAATCTACATACCAAGTACAAACAATAAGTTAACAAAAAAAAACACTAAAATGGCTCACTAAAACCCCATCTAATTAACCACCTAATGCCACCAAAATGAATTCGAATAATGAGGGTTTATGAGAAAGAATTAGAAGCCAAAAAATCTATATTTGAGGCCCATGCTATGTAACAAGTAAATGATCTTGATTGATACCTTGACTTTCCTTAGTGATCATCAATGACCAGATTCTGTTAGTTGCCTATCAAGTTGGGCTTTTGGTGATTGCTTTCTCTTTTTGGGTTCTTTTTTTCAATCATACACTTTTCTCTTGTTATTTCTTACTGTCACTTGGAAAAAAGTTGCTTATTCCAAATCCTGTTAGATTCGCATATGGCCCTGAGTCGAGGTCGTGGATGGGAAAAGAGTGTCCACTTTACAAGTTTAAGGAAGTTTCATATCAAAATTAATTGGCAATAAGTGAAGTAGCTAATTGATCTATAAACAAGTTTTTGTGCCCGTGAAAATCACGGGTGCTTTTGAGATTAATTGTTAAGTTTACGCATAACTATAACCTTGCTAATATGAAACATGTTGATGTTTTTGTAGTCTTGTGTTGTTAACATGAACACATAAGATATTTCACCTGATTTATAATTCATGTAGTTTGGTGAGAAACATAACAACATTTTTTTATTTTTTATTAAGATATATTAAGATATTATATTAGATGGATAAATAGACGTAATACCTAATAAAAAATAATATGTCATTACTTAACTGGACATTGAATTGAGAACTGTGACATAAAATTAACTCTATTAATTGAATAACTGTTAGGTCAATTCCTCATTTCCATCATTGACCAATATTTTTTACTTTTAATATGTTTCTCATATATATTCATCATTAACCTCATATATTTTTATCATTAACCATGTCAATTTCAAATAAATATCATCATAGGCCATGATTTTTGTTTTGAGTTAATTTTTAATTTCATTTGCAATATATTTTTTGTTTTTTGTAAGGATAATTGATATTAAACTTATTACATCATATTACGTCATATAATATTAAAGTACGTTATATGAATAAAATATTTTTTTTATATTTTTTTGCTCATCTTTTTATACGTAATAACTAATTCATTGAAATTAACGGGTACAATTATACATAAAGTACGTTATATGAGTAAAAGCTTATTTTTATGCTTAATTTATATGCCCGCAAAAGTTTTCACAGGTCTCACGCTAGTAAGAAAGGATAACAATTACAAACGGAGTAAAAACTATAGTGATGTAACTTGATTAGTTTTTGCGAGATAATTTATTTTAGCATTAAAATCCTAAAATTAAAATTTAGAATTTACTTTGATGTTTAAATGTTGTTTAAGTAGTTTAATTTATTTTAAAGTTAAAAAGACAAAATTGAATGATTAATACTACAAAATGCTTAAACCTTTACTTAAAAAAAAAAGATAACAAATAATCATGTGACATGCTAAAAGTCTTTTAATAAGGGAATGATGTAATTAAATGTGTAATGTGGTGCTTTTTTTTTTCTTTATATTGTTTTTTTTTTGTTTTTTTTGTAAATAAATGACTTGGTGATGTGGAGGTGAGTTGTGTAAATAAGTGAAAATGTTGATGTGGCACTTAGATAAGTGGTTAGTTTGTCTTTTTATTATTATATATACAGATATATAGATTTGTCCACTCTCTTTTATTCCTCCAATGTGGAATAACCTTACATGTGACATCTACACACACCCCTCACATATACGGTATCCTTTTCGATCAATCGACAAGAACGCCAGCCTTTTTTAACTTGTTTCGTTGGGTAGGAACGTCGTCGGTTTTTGGACCCGCCTAATTATGGCCCAGTTTCACTTTTTTCGCCAGATGGAAATACCGTTGTTTTTTCGGAGCCGTCTTCGTCTTCGAACCCAGGACTATACATTGGGCTCTGATATCATATTGGATTCGCATATGGGCCTGAGCCGCACCCGTCAAGGAGGAGAGAGTGTTCGCGTTACAAGTTCAAGGAGGTTCCATCCCAAAAATAATTGGCAATGAGTGGAGTAACTCCTTGATTTATAAAGTCGTTCACTCTCTTTTATTTCTCCAATGTGAGATAACCGTACATGTGACATCTTCACAATCCAATTCCAAAAATTCGTTTGGAAATGATGTGGAATTTGATTCCAAATTTCGATTCTCAATGATGTTTGAGAAACTTATGGAACTGAAACTGGAATTGGGCGGTGCGGGTATGGTCGAGGTCACTGAATTTTTATTTTCATATTCATTAGAAAAAAAAAAATATACTATGATCTAAAGTATTTGCAATTGAAAAAAAAATTGTGACGAAATTTGCATAAAAAAATTAAGTAGTGATGGAATTGAAATGACTCACACATAGTAGGAATTTGAGAACTTCAAAATATAATTAGATTGAAATTGAGAAGTCCAATTCCATTTCCAACTCCAACCAAATTTTAAGGGTTCTTAAACACTTCAAATGTCTCAACTAAGAGATTTAATTTCAGTTCTAGGTTCCAAACATACTATAGTATTTAACTACTCATTTCGTCTTGCTCCCTCCAACTCACATTTACTGTTCGTTTTCGCTTCAAGTTTTATCCCATAATATTGTCTACTTTCTAAATTTAGTAACCAAAAACATTAGTTATCCGATACTGCCTGGAGAACTAACTACCAACATAACCACAAAAAAATTAGGACCTCGACTCTTCTTACATTTAAGGGGTAAAGTCAGTAATTCACAAAAATAATTGGCAATGAGTGGAGTAACTCCTTGATTTATAAAGTCGTTCACTCTCTTTTATTTCTCCAATGTGAGATAACCGTACATGTGACATCTTCACAATCCAATTCCAAAAATTCGTTTGGAAATGATGTGGAATTTGATTCCAAATTTCGATTCTCAATGATGTTTGAGAAACTTATGGAACTGAAACTGGAATTGGGCGGTGCGGGTATGGTCGAGGTCACTGAATTTTTATTTTCATATTTTTTCATTAGAAAAAAAAAAAATATACTATGATCTAAAGTATTTGCAATTGAAAAAAAAATTGTGACGAAATTTGCATAAAAAAATTAAGTAGTGATGGAATTGAAATGACTCACACATAGTAGGAATTTGAGAACTTCAAAATATAATTAGATTGAAATTGAGAAGTCCAATTCCATTTCCAACTCCAACCAAATTTTAAGGGTTCTTAAACACTTCAAATGTCTCAACTAAGAGATTTAATTTCAGTTCTAGGTTCCAAACATACTATAGTATTTAACTACTCATTTCGTCTTGCTCCCTCCAACTCACATTTACTGTTCGTTTTCGCTTCAAGTTTTATCCCATAATATTGTCTACTTTCTAAATTTAGTAACCAAAAACATTAGTTATCCGATACTGCCTGGAGAACTAACTACCAACATAACCACAAAAAAATTAGGACCTCGACTCTTCTTACATTTAAGGGGTAAAGTCAGTAATTCACAACATTTTCTTAAATCCTCCTAAAATAGAAATGGGCAATAGAATGAAATGGAGGGAGTATTTATTTAGTTATTTATTTATATTTGCTGGGTTGCGGCCTCCACCACCCGTCACATTAGTATGATATTATCCGCTTTGGTACAAGCTCGCGCGATTTTGTTTTTGACTATTTCCCATAAGGCCTCATACTTGTATCCGATACTGCCTGGAG
>JAIUZE010025326.1:0-12693 GCA_022085475.1 Heliosperma pusillum | reverse complement strand
TTGGCTGACTAGAGTTTGACGTTATTGTCGTTTGACGGCGGTGATCAACTGATCCCTTTCGGTCACACCTAAAGGATGAAATCCAAATAGTAACTAATTATTTGTATACGATACAGTTAGTTAGTACATTACATATATTCGATATGTACGAGAGTTAATTGTTAGAAATTGAGTTAAGAACTCAAATTCGATTAAACTTATTTTTCAATGATGCGATAATTGACTAATAAATTTATATCTTATTTTAATACGATTAAATAAGATTTAACTTAGTAATTAATCGTTAAATTACTAAATTAGTTGAGGTTTTGAGATAGAGGTAATTAGTTAATTATATTTACAAGGAGTTGTAAAATAAATTAACTAAGCATTGTGGGACCCATTATATATTGATATAATGGTAAAATATTACTTAACATGTTAAGTACATATTATTTGTTTAATTGAGTCATATAATTGTTATATGATCAAATTAACACTTAATTATACAAGATAATTAACCATATGATCAATAAGTATTTGTGAGACAAATATCAAAAATCAAAATGGATCCAACTAGGCCAAATTGGGCCGGTTATGTTGTAGTTCAAAGGTGATGATTTTAGTTCTTGTTTTTACTATTTAGTTACTTATGAAAGTGACATTACAAGTAAGAATAATCATCATATATACTACAACACTCCACTCTAATGCATGGGACAAAAATTGAACAAAATAATAGTCCATATTTGGACTATATCATCCGGCCATTTTTGGCTTCTTAATGGACAATTGTTGTTCATCATTTATCACTTCATTTTTGTTCAATTTGTTTAACTTCTCTCTAAAACTCTTCTTCTCACTATAAACTCTCAAATACTAATATTTACTAAGTATTACTAGTGTAGTAATATAGTCATAATATTAGTAGTATTATATCTATCTTATTATCTAGTTAATAATCAGGGTAGATTATTTGGGTTAATCTTGGTGCAACTTAGAGGAGATCTTCTACTTTGGAGATAGTTTGTGTTCATCCATATTTATAGCTCAAGAACAACAAGAAGGAGTTCTTGTTGTGCCCATATAATTTCCATATCAATGTGAGGAAATTTATTCTTTTATATAAATGTCTTTATATTTGCATGCATGTTACATAGATCATTATAAACTAAATTAAAAAGTAATTTAGTAATTAATTAGAGGAGTCTAATTAAGGTCTATGGACTTTCAATTGGTATCAGAGCTAGCTTGTAGCATGCATGTTCATTTTGGACATTTTTGTTAAAAGTTATAAGATAACTAATAAATCAAAGATTTTGACGTGGCGCTATTGTAGACTAATTTCCTCATGGTAGGAACGATAAGGCTCCTAATCTAAACCTGGCCAGATTCTCGGAATCACATTTTCCGATTCGACATGCGATCACGTTTCGCATCCAAGACTCGGTCTTACAAAGAAAACGTCGAGTACCCACATTCTCGGTAGATCAATTCACGAAAGAGGCGGAAAAGAGCTCAAGCCTCATAACAAGCGGTACGCTACATGCAAATAACACCAACTCGCAAGTACACAACATTTGACGGCCGGGTCGATCAACGCAATGCGTTCGCCTCCCAACAACGTCGTCGTATGCCCACTAACACATGCAATTAAGCAGTAGGATACCTCCCAGTTCCGACATTCCAGCCTTACGAACGTGGAGGTAGCCAAGGGAATGAGAGTACAAAGCACATACCAAAATAGTGCTCAAACCGTAACATTTGTAAAAACGACTCAAAGTAGGACATACCACAAACCGTCACAAAACATGTGAATAGGGAAATATATAAAACTTAACTATGATAAAAATGAATCAATACATGATACATAAGCATTAGAACAAGTTTGTGAAGCATAACGAATAAAAACATAGATCACCCCTCCAAAACAACGTTGTTTTGAAACCAACGAAAACAAGGGTCAACTTCAAACGGTCATAACTGGAGTTCTAGACATGAAAATTCAGAAATTCTAAATGGAGGTGATATTTTATCCTCTTACGGTTCCAACAAGATGTCACACGCCCAAAACAAGCAAGTAACGAAGGAGATATGACCATTTTACGAAAAGGGGTCAGTGTAGGCCTATCCTACCAAAAAGAATAAAATACAACTTGGAATCCAACTGCTTGGACCCTCGAAGCTTGACTTGATCACCCTTCTTGGTCCATGTAGCGGGAGTGAGCTCCAATGTCCATCTTTAGTCTTCTTTGAAATTACAATAAATAAAATTACATTGATGCTATTTATTACATTCTAATTTCAAAACCCAAAACTAAAAAAATGGAGATGCGATATCTCAAAATACATCGAAGACTATGTTACCATCATTACGGTAACACAATCTACTAAGGCCACACTAAGTTACAACTGATTGTAAAAATACGAAAAAAAAATTCATTCAAACAATCCAAAAACATTATAAAAGCACCAACTAAAATAAAATATACAAGACATAATACAGTTATTACGATGTTTTATTATCCAAACCACCCTTTAACATCGATTATAATTATGTGGTGATTCTGTAATTACCCACATTAATTACAATCTCGATTCATTTTACTGATAAAATGAACTATCCTAAACATTTCAAACTGCTTTAAAATGTAAGATATTAAGCATATGTGAACCGATTCACATTAATTATACACAATCCGAATAATGTACAATTAAAGGCCCAAAAACTTTGAATACAACAAAGAAAAAAAAAAAAAACGAATTTTTTTTTTTAGCATAAATTTTTCGGCAAAATTTTTCTTCAGCATAACGGTCCTTATCGACAAAATAGGGAAAAATAATATCCTTTCTAATGATAAACTCATTCAACTTCATTTCCATTTTCATTTTAATCTAATCTTTATTAAATTAAAACATCTACAAATCTATTGTATGTTATTTTAACAGATTAAACTAACAAAATAAATCTAAATGAAAACGAATACGAAAGGAAATACGATTCTGTAAAGTACTCGATCGAGAAGAAATTAAACAATAAAGTCTCTCGATCGACTAATTCTTCCTAGTCGACAAACAGGGACCTCGATCAAGTATAACATCACTCGATCGACCAAAAATTTTGAGAAAACCGCTCGATCGAGCGAACACAAGTACTCGATCGACCAAACAATTGAGAAAACTGCTCGATCGAGTGAAAACAAGTACTCGATCGACCAAAAACTCACAAAAACTGCTCGATCGAGACACTAAAGTCCTCGATCGAGTCAAACACACAGTGGCATAAACAGTTTCGGTTTATGAAATCAAATTAAAACAATTTCGTGGCCTATGCTCTGATACCACTTGTGGAAAATCGGTATTACCACAATACAATTATTATAGGATTTAACGAAATAGTAATTACTTGATTATACTAGTCATAAACGAAAACAAGAATAAGAGTATAGATTTAGAAATCAACCTCCGGTCCTAGCAATTGGCGTAAAGAACAGAGATATCAAAGTAGATATCCTCCTAATCGTTGCACCCAAGACTGTATGAGAAATGCCCTTGTGTTGCTAGAAGTTTTCAAAAGTTACTGTTAACCTTTTGTTTTGTGTTTTGTCAAAAGTTACTGTAAACTTTTGTTTCTGTGTGAATGATGGAGGCATAGTGAGGAATTAGGTTAGAAAAAGCAAAATCTCAATTTACTCTTTTCTCCTCCCCTATTTCTCACGGCACATAGGGTTTTTATATGGGGAGATTTTTGTCTCCTCAAAAATAACTACCCATTGACTAAAAACCGAGTGTATCTGGATACTTTCGTTTTTGGTCATTTTAGCTTCCAATATAATGTAATATCTTATAATCGTCGTTTTACCTGGACCGACATTATGATACATCATTAATTATAAATATCCGTATATTTATAATTTGCCAATTAATTATAACGGTTTATGTTTAATTAGCTTACATTATATATCCAATTTACGAATTACAGTTAATTCGTCTCAGCTAACTTTATTTAATCGTTATTAAATAATCGTCTCATCATCACATTGACTAACCTTTTAGTCAAATACACTGACTAACCTTTTAGTCATATAATAGGGCATCAATATGATTATTTTCTCAAATAATCACATCTCTCAAACACATCCTATAGGTGTGACTTTTAGGGACCAGTTGATCACCGCCATCTGTATGACAATAACGTCAAACTTATCTAGCAAGCCAACCGTTATTGATAAACGTTAATCAACTGATTATTATACAAAGTATACCCTGTGAACCTGCAGAGATTTATTTATGTTATTGCACTAACTGTGGAGGACACTGGCTCCAACATATTTTTTATCGTAATGTAAACGTAGTAATCTATTTGAACAAACCAATGTACATAAATCGGAATTATGTTATTATCTTACCTTATGTTTTAGAGTATACTTTTTTATGACAGTCCTTTCCAAAAGATAAAGATGCAGATAAAGATGATGTCAACGTAGTAATCTATTTGAACAAACCAATGTATATAAATCGGAATTATATTATTATCATACCTTATGTAATAAAGTTCAGTTTAGTAAATTTTAGATTCTATAAGTTCTATTCAATTAAGTAAAATTAAGTTCAGAAAAGTTCAGATCCTATAAGTTTAGTTTAGTTCAGTTCAGCTCCTATAAGTTGAGTTCAGCTCTTATAAGTTCAGTTCAGTTCAGCTCCTATAAGGCCCTGTTCTTTTGGACTTAATTTCAGTTCTTATAAGTACAGTTCAGCTTCATTAAGTTCAGTTCAGTTCAGTTCAGCTCTATTAAGTTCAGCTCAGTTCAGTTCAGCTCTATTAAGTTCAGTTCAGTTCAGTTCAGTTCAGTTCAGCTCAATTAAGTTCAGTTTAATTCAGTTCAGATTACTTTTATTTCAACATTATTATGATTATTATTCTTATCATTGTTATTATTATGTTAATTCATTTAATATTCTTCTTATTATTATATTTATATTTTTAAAAAATTATTTTATTACTATTATATCACCGGTATAATTATTCTTTATATTATTATATTTATGTTTAATATATTTATTTATTCTTATATTATTACGATTCATGGAAATATTATTATTATTAAAATTTATTAATATTATATTTTACATTTTATTGATATAATCAGTTTTTTATGAATATTATTAGAAAAATATTTATTATTAATATTATTATTAATAATAGTAATAATAATAATTATTATTATTATAATGTATTAATATATTAATATATTATTATTATTAATATTAATTATATTTACTTTATTAATATTTATATAATTTATTTATTTTTAGTTACTATTGTTAATATATTTATTATTATATTATATTGTTATTAATAATGTTATCATTTATATTAGTATTTTATTATTATAATATTTATTCTTATATTATTTTTTTATTTTTTTATACATCAGATTAGATTATTATTAAATAATATTAATATAATATTATTATTATTAATGATTTATATTATTATAATATTAATTATTATTATTATAAATTATAAATTATATTATTTTTTTATTATTATATTATTATATTATACTTATCATATTTATTTTTTAGTTAGTTAATTTTATATATTTATTACTATAATTATCAATGTTATCATTCATATTAATATTATATTTTTTATTATATTACTATAATATATTTTTTATATCTTATTTGATTATTATTAGATTATATTAATATAATATTATTATTACTAATGATTAATAGTAATAGTAATAATAATAATAATAATAATAATAATAATAATAATAATAATAATAATAATAATAATAATAATAATAATAATAATAATAATAATAATAATAATATTGTTATCTTTTTATTATTTCAGTTCAATTCAGCTCAGTTCAGTTCAGTTCAGCTCCATTAAGTTCAGTTTAGTTCAGTTCAGCTCCATTAAGTTAAGTTCAGTTCAGTTCAGTTCAGTTCAGTTCAGCTCTATTAAGTTCAGTTCAGTTCAGCTCCATTAAGTTCAGTTCAGTTCAGTTCAGACAAATTCAGTCCAAAAGAACAGAGCCTAAGTTCAGTTCAGTTCAGCTCCTATAAGTTCAGTTCAGTTCAGTACAGCTCCTATAAGTTCAGTTCAACTCCTATAAGTTCAGTTCAGTTCACTTCAGCTCCTATTCAGCTCAAAAGAACAGGGCCTTAAAGTGGGTGACTTTAAGGCCCTGTTCTTTTGGACTGAATTTCAGTTCCAATAAGTTCAGTTCAGCTTCATTCAGTTCAGTTCAGTTCAACTCTATTAAGTTCAGTTCAGTTCAGCTTTATTAAGTTCAGTTCAGTTCAGTTCAATTCAGTTCAGATTACTTTTATTTCAACATTATTATGATTATTATTCTTATCATTGTTATTATTATGTTAATTCATTTAATATTGTTATTGTTATTATATTTATATTTTTAAAAAATTATTTATTACTATTATATCACCATTATAATTATTCTTTATATGATTATTTTTATATTTAATATACTTATTTATTCTTATATTATCACGATTAATGGAAATATTATTATTATTAATAATATTTATTAATATTATATTTTATATTTTATTGATATCTTAATATTATTAGAAAAATATTTATTATTATTATTATTAATATTAATAATAATAATAATTATTATTATTATTATTTTTATAATGTATTAATATATTATTATTAGGCCTCTTATTATTATTAATTATATTTATTTTATTACTACTTATATTATTTATATCTTTTTAAGTTACTATTGTTAATATATTTATTACTATATAATATTGTTATTAATATTGTTAACATTTATATTAGTATTTTATTTTTATAATATTTATTCTTATATTATTGTTTTATTTTTTTATACATCTGATTAGATTATTATTAAATAATATTAATATAATAATATTATTATTAATGATTTATATTATTATAATATTAATTATTATTATAAATTATATTTTATATTATTGTTTATATTATAATATTATACTTATCATATTTATTTTTTAGTTACTTAATATTATATATTTATTACTATAATTAATAAGGTTATCAGTCATAATAATATTATATAAATTTTATTATATTACATTAATATTTTTTTATATCTTATTTGATTATTATTAGATTATATTAATATAATATTATTATTACTAATGATTAATAATAATAAAAATAATAATAATAATAATAATAATAATAATAATAATAATAATAATAATAATAATAATAATAATGTTATCTTTTTATTATTTCAGTTCAATTCGGTTCAGTTCATTTCACCTCAGCTCCATTAAGTTCAGTTCAGTTCAGTCCAGCTCCATTCAGTTCAGTTCTGTTCAGCTTTATTAAGTTCAGTTCATTTCAGCTCCATTAAGTTTAGTTCAGTTCAGTTCAGCTTTATTAAGTTCAGTTCAGTTCAGTTCAGTTCAATTCAGTTCAGATTACTTTTATTTCAACATTATTATGATTATTATTCTTATCATTGTTATTATTATGTTAATTCATTTAATATTGTTATTGTTATTATATTTATATTTTTAAAAAATTATTTATTACTATTATATCACCATTATAATTATTCTTTATATGATTATTTTTATATTTAATATACTTATTTATTCTTATATTATCACGATTAATGGAAATATTATTTTTATTATTATTAATATTTATTAATATTATATTTTATATTTTATTGATATCTTAATATTATTAGAAAAATATTTATTATTATTATTATTAATATTAATAATAATAATTATTATTATTATTTTTATAATGTATTAATATATTATTATTAGGCCTCTAATTATTATTAATTATATTTATTTTATTACTACTTATATTATTTATATCTTTTTAAGTTGCTATTGTTAATATATTTATTACTATATTATATTGTTATTAATATTTTTAACATTTATATTAGTATTTTATTTTTATAATATTTATTCTTATATTATTGTTTTATTTTTTTATACATCTGATTAGATTATTATTAAATAATATTAATATAATAATATTATTATTAATGATTTATATTATTATAATATTAATTATTATTAATAATATTATAAATTATAAATTATATTTTATATTATTGTTTATATTATTATATTATACTTATCATAGTTATTTTTTAGTTACTTAATTTTATATATTTATTACTATAATTAAAAATGTTATCATTCATAATAATATTATATATTTTTTATTATATTACTATAATATTTTTTTATATCTTATTTGATTATTATTAGATCATATTAATATAATATTATTATTACTAATGATTAATAATAATAATAATAATAATGTTATATTTTTATTATTTCAGTTCAATTCGGTTCAGTTCATTTCAGCTCAGCTCCATTAAGTTCAGTTCAGTTCAGTCCAGCTCCATTTAGTTCAGTTCAGTTCAGTTCAGTTCAGTTCAGCTTTATTAAGTTCAGTTCAGTTCAGCTCCATTAAGTTCAGTTCAGTTCAGTTCAGATAAATTCAGTCCAAAAGAACAGAGCGTAAGTCCAAAAGTTATTGGACTAAGGCCCAATTCTTTTGGGCTAAATTTTACTGAACTTTTCCGAACTGAACTTTTAAGAGCTGAACTGAACTGAACTGAACTTATAGGAGCTGAACTGAACTGAACTTATATGAGCTGAACTGAACTTATAGGAGCTGAATTGAACTGAACTTATAGGAGCTGATCTGAACTGAACTTATAGGAGCTGAACTGAACTGAACTGAACTTATACGAGCTGAACTTTTCTGAACTTAATTTTACTTAATTTTACTTAATTTTACTTAATTGAATATAACTTATAGAATCTAAACTTTACTAAACTGAACTTTATTATTATTATTTTTATCTTTTGGAAAGGGCTGTTATACAAAAACAAATACTCTAAAACATAAGGTAAGATAATAACATTGTTCCGATTTATATACATTGGTTTGTTCATATAGATTAATACGTTTACATTACGATAAAAAAATAAATCACATATTACATCGTTTTCTAACAATCTATATCTATATCATCATCTTCCTCATCACTTTCTTCTTCATCTTCACTATCACTCGAAACAACGAATCCATTGTCTCACCAAATGTTTTTTACTATCTTGTTTCGTACCTTCAACATGGCATTTTTCCGCTTATCATCAAACATGCATGAATCTATTGTTCCTTGAATATTCACGTCATGTTGTATAGTAGGTATTCCAAGAGTATGCATCCTTATAAAATTATGGAGTGTGAATGTAGAAACAATAATAGACATTTGATTCTTTTGTGACATTTGGGGCATATTTTTTAACATCTTCCACCTTTTTTTCAATTGACCAAATGTCATTTCAACTTTCATTCAAAAATGATGAATGTCGATAGTTGAAATACTCTACAATTCATTCAGGCGATCTCAATGGTAATGTATGTATCCAATAATTAATGTCAAATGTTTTTATATCGGTTTTCATAAATAATATATTCCGTATAATTTTTCTAAACTTAATTTGTAAGAATTGAACTTTTCTGAACTGAACTTATAAGAGCTGAAATGAACTGAACTGAACCTATAGGTGCTGAGCTGAACTGAACTTATAGGAGCTGAACTGAACTTATAGGAGCTTAACGGAATTGATCTGAACTTATAGGAGCTGAACTGAACTGAACTTATAGGAGCTGAACTGAGCTTAAAGGGGGTGACTTTAAGTCCAAAAGAACAGGGCCTAAGAAGGAGTCTTACCCTTGTCCCCATTTCGTTCAAACTCAATGTGAGGAACACATTTTCTACTCAAACTTTGTTTTAATTTGTTTGCATACACTAGATATAAGAAACTAATTAAAGAGTTAATTATTTGATCTGAAGAAGAGTCTTAAGAGTAGGTTAATAAACCTAACAATTGGTATCAAAGTATATGGATGTTGGATGCAAATCGTTTAATAGTTTTTACGAGTTAAATGTAACTAAATAAAACTAGAAATTTGTGTTTTATTTGATAAAGTCATGAAATTTTTATGCATGATATACCTTCTTGTCCTAAAATGTTTTTAGGTCATTTTGCTGATTTATGGATGATTATTGCTTAGTTTAATGATTTTTAGTAAAATAAACACACTTTAATGAGTAAAATGAACTTTTATTTACTAAATATAGTTACAGTTTGAATCTAGCCATTTTAGTATGATTTCACATGCATATTTTGCCTATTTTATGTAAAATTTGAGATAAATATGATTTATTTTGCATGCTTTATGATTTTTAATGGTTAAAAGGTCATAAATAGTGATAATTTTAGAATAAATAGCTTAAGTTTCGTGTGTTTAATGGTTAAAAGGTCATAAATAATGGTTAAAGGTCATAAATAGTGATAATTTTATGGTGTGAGAATATTATTATATGTTGCCAATATATTTTACATATAAGATTTAAAATTAGAAAATTAATTAGATTAAGTTTCGTGTGTTTAAAGCATTATATTTGATAAAATCGATTAAATGCAACTATATTTTTTTCTAAAATAATTCGAATATTTTTGACCAAATTTTGACATGTTGAGGGTCTTGGAAATGTTCCGGAATGTTCAAAATTTTTATTTTCATATTTATGAATCATTGTAATTATATTTGGAATTATTTCATAATTGTTATGTAAATAAGGGTCAAAACGAGCAATAATGTAAAACCGAGTTGAATTATCGTCAAAGATTTAGTAAATACTAAATTTTGAGTCCTAAAAAATTTACGATAGTTAACTTGGGCTTAAATTTGATTTAAGTATTAATTTGTGATTATAATTAGGTATTATCAAGCATTTCCACACAACATAGTTATATACGATATAAGTTTTATTTGGCCGATTTGGCACATTAATATTGCATGAATATCACATATAATTATGCTGAATTTTGAATGAATGAATGTCATTTTCGGATTTATGTAATTTCTCTTAGTATGGCCTTAGTTTTTTAATCGATATTACCCGTAATGTAAGGGATTATTGATTCGGTTGTAATTACGTGATCTCGTATCACTTCTATTGTAATATTTATTTTTACATATGTATAATAGGAAAGTCTTGTAATTTTTATTATACATTTTGAAATCCCTCTTTATATAAAAGCTGAGTTTTTTCCAACTTTCCTATTGGCTGGAAAAAAATCATGCTCCCCCCCCCCCTTTCTATCAAGTAGGTCCCACACGGTTTCCAAAACATTTAATTACTCCATCTCTTTCTCACACCAACTGTCATACTTTCATTATATGAAGTTATGAACTTATATAATATGATTTATATAACACGATGACAAACCTATACGAAGTATAAAGTCTTACCATTTCCTACAATTAAACTTAAAATTAATATTGTTTATAATAAATTCTAAATATTTTTAGTAATGAAAATTAATAAAAGCAAGTCCCTAAAATCCTAAATAAACTCACCAAAAAAATATAAGATTGATCAACATATACATTAATAGAAAAATGAAAAATGACATAAACTATCAAAAAAATGATAACAACTTAAAACGAAAAAATATTAATGCAGAAGTATATACTTGAACAAAACAAAATGTGACAAACGCCGAAGTATTTACTTGAAAAAATAAAAAACGAAAAATACTAATGCAGAAGTAAAAACGAAAAATATTAATTCAAATTTCCCATATTTCGTATTATAATATTGTATTATTACAAACACAATAAACCAGAGTATAGATTTAACATTTTAATAAGAGGGCCAATTCACTATATTTTGACCAATTTATATTGTCACAGACTCATGAAATTGAACACTTAATGGCACACAATTTATATACACATGTATCTTAGGATAACAACGACTATTTTGATCCGTGCATTTTTTGCACGGGTGTAAAACTAGTTATTTGTAATTCCGGAGTTTCCTAAAGACGGAGCCATTCGGAAAGGCGTTCCGAAATAGACGGTGTCCTTGGGAGGCGTGCACGTGACGTTCAAGGGACCAAAGGAGTTGGTTTCCGAATTTGTAAATAGATTATTTGATTTTTTATTTCTAGGAAGGCCATACTCGGAATTTACTTTATTGCTTCCATTTTATTTATATGTTACATGCATGCCAGATCGCCATGTAAATCACACATGCATTTTATCGAGTAATCGACCATGTCAATTATACTTATCGATAGATCACCAATTTAGTTCATTTAAAGGAGATAGATAATAAATTGACTTGACCTCTATTTTGAGTTTTAGCCTAGGCAAATAGTAGAACCCGTGAATCCCAATTTCATTAGGTGGTAGGCTCGGCTCACCGAGGTGCTTTCTTTTTACGCTAGGTAAGTGGGGTAATAAATTGTTATTACATCGAAATTTTGTTTTTATCGACAGAAAGATTAGGGTCCGTGGCCTATGCGTTCCGGGCTAAAGATGATAATAAATGTATTTCATCGACCAAGAATTCTAATTGTAGAATCGGTTAAAGAGTTAACCCACCAAATTATATTAATAAAGTTCGTGGAGTCCGTGGCTCACATAAACCCGAGTTGATGTAGAATTTGGGTCTTGGAATCATTTGTATAATTGGGTTGAGGTCATTATATAAATGCTTAACTTGTTTAAAATGTTTATAAATATTATAAAACGATAAATGTTGATGTTTCCTTCATCTCTAATTTTATAGTCAAAACAAAACTTGTTTAATTCGCAATTTC
>JAIUZE010025324.1:0-22693 GCA_022085475.1 Heliosperma pusillum | reverse complement strand
TCTTGTTGATCTTGAGCTACAAATATGGTTGAACACAAATAATCTCCAAAGTAGAAGATCTCCTCTTAGTTGCACCAAGATGAACCCAACAATCTACCCTTATTATTAACTAGATAATAAGATAGATAATATACTACTAATATTAGACTATATTACTACACTAGTAATACTTAGGAAATATTAGTATATGAGAGTTTTTAGTGAGAGGAAGGATTTTAGAGAGAAGTATAAAATTTGCACAAAATGAAGTAGTCAAATAATGAACAACATTTGTTCATTATATAGCCAAAATGGCCGGACCATTTAGTCCAAAAATGACTCTTATTTTGTTCAATTTGATCACATGCATTAGAGTGGAGTGTTGTAGTATAAGTGATGATTATATTCTACTTGTTATGTCACTCTCAATTAGTAACTAAAGAGTGTAAACAAGAACAACAATCATCACCTTTGTAACTACAACATAACCGGCCAACATGGCCTAGTTTGGTCCATTTTGATTTTTGATATTTGTCTCACAAATACTTATTGATCATATGGTTAATTATCTGTTATAATTAAGTGATAATTTGATCATATAACAATTATATGACTCAATTAAATAAATAATATGTACTTAACATTTTAAGTAATATTTTACCATTATATCAATATATAATGGGTTCCACAATGCTTAGTTAATTTATTTTACAACTCCTTGTAAATATATAACTAATTAACCTCTATCCAAAACCCCTCAACTAATTTAGGTATTTAACGATTAATTACTAATTTAAAATCTATTTAATCGTATTAAATAAGATATAAATTTATTAGTCAAATTTATCGCATGTTGAAAATAAGCTTAATCGAATTGAGTCTTTAACTCATTTCTAAACATTAACTCTCGTCATATCGAATATATGTTAATGTACTAGATTAACTGTATCGTACTACAAATAATTAGTTTACTATGTGATTTCATCCTTTAGGGTGTGACCGAAAGGGATCAGTTGATCACCGACGTCAAACGACAATAACGTCAAACTCTAGTCAGCCAACCGTTATTGATTTGCGTTAATCAACTGACTAATCATATATATAGTCAATAAATATCCCAATTATATTCCTTGATAAGATTTATTATGTGGCGCACTATTGTGGAGGACACCTACTCCAACACTATTATGGTGTTTTTGTGGGTGAAGGAGGAGGTTTCGGGGGTGATGGTGGGTTTCCCTAGTGTAAATGTGTTGCATAAGTTGGGATTAACGGTTGTGCATCGGACTGGTGGTGCCACTAGGAGAGGGTCGCGGGCAAAATTGGGCGCCGACGGCACGGTCAGTGGTGGCGGCTATGTGGCAGATGGTGAGTTGTGTCAGTGGTGGTGGATGTGGTGGATATTTGTTTGGAGGACATTGGATAATAATAATCCCCTTTCCCTTATAATTTACAACCAAACATTAAACTATATTTGGGGTAATACATTTTCTTTACCCTTCTTCCCCTTTTTTGATTTCATTCCGTTACCCTTATGTGAACCAAACGGCCCCCTAGTTTCTTGTGAAGAACAAAAGGAAAAGGCAACACCCTTTCCCAAAGGGGAGTGCCGGCTCCATGGGTAGAAAAAGAGAAGTGTTTTCTCTTATTAATACTCACTTAATCTCATATGTGTAGTATGCTTACTTATCTACTTCTCACTCTAAATAATAAGCTTGAGAAGCTTCAAATAAATAAATATATATATATATATATATATATATATATATATATATATATATATATATATATAGTCAAGTTATAATGAGTCCACCTTCAAAATTGAGTTCATGAGTCCTCATCTTGCCCTTTGGATGAAAGAGATGGAGGGACAAGATTAGAACAAGATGGAAGGCTAAGATTAAAAGAAAAATGAATGGACAAGATTAGAACAAAATGAAGGGACAAGATTAGAACAAAATGAGTGGGTTTTAATGACTTTCACCTACATTACGAGTGTAACTTCAACCATTATTTGTGTAACTTTAAGCTAAAATGTGATTTCGAGTATATAAATTTGAATTTATGTAACTTTAATATAAGTTTATGTGATTTTTACCTTTTTATGAGGGTAACTTTAGTCATTAAGAGTGTAACTTCAATCATTATTTGTGTAACTTCAAAATAAAATTTGATTTCGAGTATATAAATTTGAATTTATGTAACTTTAAGATAAATTTATGTGATTTTTACCTTTTTATGAGGGTAACTTTAGTCATTAAAAGTGTAACTTCAACCATTATTTGTGTAACTTTAAGCTAAAATGTGATTTCGAGTATAAAAATTTGAATTTATGTAACTTTAAGATAAGTTTATGTGATTTTTGCCTTTTTATGAGGCTAACTTTAGTCATTAAGAGGGTAATTTCAACCATTATTTTTGTAACTTTAAACTTTATTAGTGAAACTTCATTTATTAACTGTGTAACTTTAGTCAATTATAGTGTAACTCATGTTTAGGTAACTTTAGTCTTTTCTAGTGTAATTTCAGTCCATACTAATGTAACTATAGTCATTAATTAAGTAACTTCAGTCCTTAATAAGATAACTTAAGTCCAGTGCAACTTTAGTCCATAATTGTGAAACTTTAGTACATACTAGTGAAACTTTAGTCCATATTTGTGAAACTTTAGTACATACTAGTGAAACTTTAGTACATAATAGTGAAACTTTAGTACATACTAGTGAAACTTTAGTAAATATTAGTGAAACTTTAGTACATACTAGTGAAACTTTAGTACATACTAGTGTAACTTTAGTACATTCTAGTGTAACTTTAGTATATACTAGTATAACTTCAGCCCATACTAGTGTAACTTTAGTTCATACTAGTAGAACTTCAGCCCATACTAGTGTAACTTTAGTTCATAATTTTGAATCTTTAGTCAAAAAATAAAATATTAAAAAATGAGAAGTTAAAAAATAGAAAAACATTGGTGGTTGTTATTAAAAAAAACGAGATATAAAAATGACATTAGAAATTAAAAATATAAAAAAATAGAAAAACAAATCCACCAACCACCAACAAAAAAAACTAAAAAATAGAAAAACATTAGAAATTAAAAAAAAAACGAGATATAAAAAAAAAGTGAATCTGAAAAAAAAAAATAGTAGATCTAGTAAAAAAACGTATATAAAAAAATGACATCTAAAATAAAAATATAAAAAAATCTGAAAATGAAAAATGAAAATTAAAATATTGGTGGTTGTTATTTTTTTAATCTAACAAGTGTAACTCCAATCCATAAAAAAGTAACTTTAATCCATAATAATGTAATTATAGATCTGAAAAAAAACCTCCAACAACCACCACCAAAAATAAAATAAAAGAGATCTAAAAAATAATAGAAAAAAAACCAGAAAAATTAAAAGCTTTAAAATTAAAAACAAGATTTATATATGGATTGGAGAGACTATATTTTTGAGGTGGTTTTTCTAACCATTTTTACCTTTTTTTCATATATGAAAAAAGAATCAAAAAATGGACTAAAAACAAAAAAAAGCAGGCCGTCATCCCCCAGGCGGCACCGCCACTCCGGCCACCATCTCCACATGTTTCCTCTTCACCAAAAAACACCAATAAGGCCCTATTATTTCAGATCTGAAAAAAGATTGACAGAAATTGAAAGTTGGTGGTGGTTGTTGGAGTGTAGGAAGGCGGGGAAGAAGGGAGGCAACGGAGGGCGGACGAAGAAAGTGCAGAAGGACAGATAGAAGCGGCGGCATGTGGCTTTTGTGGGGATGGGGGGTCATCGGTGCGACCGGGTGGAGGCAGGGGGTGGTGTCTGGGGGTCGTCGGAGTGAGGGGTGGTAGGTGCGGGTGGTGGGTAGCGGAAGGAGGTGGTGGAGGTGTGGTGCGGTGGGGGTGTTGTGAGTGGTGGTGGTGTCGTTAGTGGTGGTGTCGTTAGTGGTGGTGTGGTTAGGTGAGGAAAATGGTGATGAGAATTCTTTGGTTTTTTTTAGAGGATTTAAGAGAAAGAAGTGGGTAGAAAGAGAATGTGAGGATGAGAAAATGAAATGAAGAGAGTTAGAAAAGAGTATTTATATTAGGGTTTCAATGGAAAAGGGATTGAGTGTGTCTCATAATCTTTACCATTCATTTTGTTTTAATCTCAGCCACTCATCATCCTAATTTAAGGGCTTGGATTAGGACTCAAAGACTCAAATATACTAAGGGGACTCATTTGAACCCACCTATATATATATATATATATATATATATATATAAGAGGCTTTTTTCGAGGCACGTGAATGGCTCCACCTTTATAGGAACTTTTAAAATAAAAATTAAATTCATACATATATTTTCCAAGTTATGGTTGAACTCTTAGATTTTGATTATATTTTTTAAATTAATTATTTTCCTAATAATATTATCAACTTTTCAACATTAAATTCATACATATACTTTCCAAGTTATGGTTGAACTCTTAGATTTTGTTTATATATTTTAAATTAATCATTTTCCTAATACTATTATCAACTTTTCAACTTTTTAGAAACTTTATAAATAAAAATTAAATTCATAACTATTATTTGTCTCACATTGGAAAATAATGTAGATGTGGTAAAAATATTACATATAAATAGTAGATTTGTCCCACATCGAAAAAATAATAAAGTGGGTAATCCTATGATTATAAATATGAGTCATCCTTAAACCTTATCTATCAACCCAAAATTTTTGAATCTCTTAAATATTGTCTTAGAGATCTCTTAAAAGTTTGTAGATGTGATGAATATACTATGTATAAATAGTAAAATTATCCCACATCATAAAATTAACATAAGGTGTGTGATCCTATGATTAAATATAGGAATCATTCTTGGACCTTATATAACAAACTAAAATCTTTTAAGTCTCTTAAGTATTGTCTTAGAAATTTCTTAAAAGATTGTGTATTATTATCTTCACAATTGTTAAATTTACATCATCAAAATTAATTTTAAAAGGTATTATTAAAATAATTTAAGTATTGTAAAAAAAATTATGAAGATAATATAATTAGATTTGCGGTGAAAAAAAACCCTGCAAAGTATAGAAACTCATATTATTTGCACATACTTGGTGTAATTTTTAGTATATTATTTGTCCTACATTGAAAAATAATGTAGTTGTGGTGAATATATTACCTATAAATAGTAGAATTGTCTCACGTCATGAAATTATCATAAGGTGGGTGATCTTATGATTACAAATAGGAATCATATTTGGGACTAAAGTTTCAACCCAAAATCTTTTGAGCCTCTTACAAATTGTCTTACAAAACTCTTAAAATTTGAATTATAATTTTCACTATAGTGAAATTTACATCATTAAAAATTAATTTGGAAAAGTATCATAAATAATAATTTTGATGGTAAATAATTTAATGTGTTATTTGTCCCACATTGAAAAAAACAATGTAGGTATGGTGACTCTTGAATGTATACTACGTATAAATATTAAAATCTGTCCCACATTAAAAAATTATCATAAGGTGAAGTGATCATAAATATGATCATCGCACGGGCTTTTAAAATAATTTTTTATATTGTTATGTTAATAAATGACTTTAAAAATTTAATAAATGACATTTATAATATTTTTTTATTATTCTAATATTAATATAACAATTTAGTAATAGTTAAGAAATAAATATTATATGAAAAAAGATGGTGTACTACTTAGTTTGTTATTAGTCCCACATTTAAGAATAATGTATTTGTGGTGAATATATTACTTATAAATTGTAAATTCTCCCACATTGAAAAATTATTATAACATAGGGTGATCCTATGATTATAAATATGAGTCATCCTTGAACTTAGGTATAAACCCACAATTTTTTTAAGTCTCTTAATTATTGTTATTGAGAGCTCTTAAGAAAATGGAATTATAATAGTCACAATAGTTAAATTTACATTATCAAAAATTAATTTAGAAAATTATCATAAATAATAATTTTGATGATAAACTACTTAATGTGTTATTAGTACCACATTGAAAAATAATGTATTTGTGGAAAATATATATACTAAATATGATTATAAATAGAAGTTATTTTAGTCTCTTAAGTATTAGTTTAATGAACCTTTAAAATTTTGTATTATTAACTCCACAATAGTGAAATTTACATAATCAAACTTAATTTAGAAAATTTAGGAAAGTATTATATAAGTAATAATTTTGATGGTGTACTACTTATAAGTTATTTGTCCCACATTGAAATATAATACAAGTGTGGTAAATATATTACGTATAAATAATATATTGTCCCACATCAGAAAATTATCATAAGCTGGGGTGATCTTATAATTGTAAATAAGATTCATCCTTGGAACTTAAATATCAACCCAAAATCTTTTGAGTCTCTTAAATATTGTCTTAGAGAGCTCTTAAAAATTTATATCCACATTAGTGAAACTTACATCATCAAAAATTAATTTAGGAAAATATCATTAAATAATAAAGTGAAAAATGTTTTATTTATCAATATACATTTCCTATATTATATTCAAGTGGTGTTTATAATTTTTATATACAAATTTTTAACAATCATTTCACAAAAAAAATATTGGGAAAATGAGTATCTTTCAACTTAGATATTCACCCAAAATCTTTTGAATCTCTCAAGTATTATCTTACAAAGATCTTAAAAGTTTGTATTATTATCTCCACCTTAATGAAATTTACATCATCAAAATTTATTTAGGAAAGTTATCATATATAATAATTTTAATGGTAACTACTAAGTATGTTATTTGTCTCACGTTGAAAAGTAATGTAAGTGTGGTGAATATACTATGTATAAATAGAAGAATTGTCCCATATCGGAGAAATATCATAAGCTGGGATGATCACGCGATTATAAATAAAAGTCGTCCTTGAAACTTAGAGATGAACCCAAAGTCCTTTAAATCTCTCAAATACTCCCTTCGTCCCGGTCATTTGTTTGCTTTTTTTAAGAGTATTTTAATCAAAGACAAACAAATGATTAAGACAGAGAGAGTATTGTTTTAGAGAGCTCTTAAAATTTTGTATTAATTATGAAAATAATATAATTAGATTCGTGGTAAAAAAAATGCTATCATTACAGTATAGAATTTTATATTATTTGCATATACTTTGTGTAATTCTTAGTATGTTATATATCTCACATTGAAAAATAATGTATGTGTGGTGAATATTCTAATAACTATAAATAGTAGAATTGCCCCATATCGAACAATTAGCATAAGGTGAGGTGATCAACCCAAAATCTTTTGAATTTCTTAAACATTGTCTTAGAAAACTTAATTCTTAGTTACTTTGGATAATTTTTCGAGTCATAATATAGATCAAATATAACTTGAGTCCCGACAAGGTTGGTAACATATGTTTAAAATAGAAGTTGAATCAATATATCAATATTATTTTAAAAAAAATTACAGAGTATATTTTATTATAGTCTTAAAATTTCAAAAGTTTATTTTTATAAGTTAACTGTTATAGGAAAATTACGAAAATGACATTAACGTAGACTCGTGCATCGCACGGGCATGAAATCTAGTATCTTATATTCATAGATTACTTATAATATTCCTAAGAGTAGTAATAAAGTTATTAGTAATATTATAACGGGCTACTACCATTTTATACTAGTGTAGTATATTTAGTAGTGATTAAGGATTGTCTTGGGTGCCAGTTAGAGAAGTTTTCTTATACTAAGAACTTGGAGATCATCCATATCATATATGCTCAAGAACAATAGTTGGAAGGAGTCCTATCTTGTGCCCAGATTCGTCCAAATCAATGTGAGGAAATAGTTTCTTCTTATTTTTGTATTTTTCTTGTTATGCATGCATAAGATCCAATAGTTTGATGAGTAAAATATTTAAAAAATGATATTAGAAATGTCTAATATAGGGTTTAAGAAACTTACACTATATAGTTCTTTGAAGGTTAAGAACGCTCTCCAACCGATTTTCGATTTAAACAATCTAGTATTAGAAGTTTGAGCTCCCAAAGTAATAAATAATGGGCTCATAACCCAATTTGGCACATGAAAATGTTCACGTTCAAAGAACAACTTCCCAACAAATAGCTTATCTCCATATTGATGCATTTTAGTAGAATCTTGCCAATCAATGAAACTTTTGAAATGAGAAAAAATTGTCTTCAATTGCATAAAAGAAACCCAAACCTGTAGAGTCCGACTCGGTAACTGTACAAAATTTTCATCCAAAACTACGTCCGACGCAGGCTCATGATCAACTCAAAGGGAGTCAAGTTCATCAACATGGGCAGCTTGAGCCATTTTTATGATGAAGGTTGGAACGGGCAATTCGTCGAACATGTCGGGTGCACTCAACAACTCATTAGGTGTAATGGAGTTAAATGTTGGTAGAGCTTCATTTTCTACAAGCTTGACGCAAGGCATGGCTGAGCTTCTAGCAATTAAGTGATTAGAATTATCGTCATTGGTTTTCAACATTTGAGCTTGATTTAGACTTGTATTTGGTTGTGGACTTTCAT
Organism: Heliosperma pusillum; assembly: GCA_022085475.1. Classification (NCBI taxonomy): domain Eukaryota; kingdom Viridiplantae; phylum Streptophyta; class Magnoliopsida; order Caryophyllales; family Caryophyllaceae; genus Heliosperma; species Heliosperma pusillum. The sequence goes on along the minus strand of JAIUZE010025324.1, from coordinate 14,179 downwards.
CGAACACCTGCTCTACACCATTCACAACTTCATCTTTCCGTGAATCCGGGACACACATTTCATCAAACGCATTGTCCGCGTTGGGATGAGGTTCCTCTTCATTAGAATGTTGGATTTCCATGGGTTTCAACCCCTCTTTTGTGACTCTTACAAAAGCCATACCGTCACCGTCTTTGTCGAAAGAGAATCTGCAGTTGTAGTCAGGAGTTTGCTCACACATATGGTTGACTGAACAAATTTCATCACACCACAAGCAAAGATCGGTGTCTCTTCTTGCGTTCATCGCACTTATAGTAGTAAGGAAATATGGCTTGATTATACCACTCCGCTGTGCTTCGACAATTTGCTCTTTAATAGGATCATCATGGCGTAAATTCTGGTCAAAATATTCGATTTTTTTCATTTTCCTTTTATTTAGTGTAATTAATGAAATGTAAAAGGATGAGTATTTTTTGTTTTGTTTTTTTGGATATGAATTGATACAAGTCGTGAGGAAATTAAGCTCTGATAACCAAATGATACGATCGAAAATAAGACGGAAATAAAAAGGATAGAAATGTAGCTGTTCAATTACGAGAATTGATAGGCTACCCCAATAATATAATTGCAGTGAATAAATCACCTAGATTTCATTAAGACAAATGAGATAAATCTCACAAGTTCATTCATAAAATTCATTGATTGCTAATTACAAACTATCTAGTGTTTTTATATAGGCTATAATGCCTTAGACAATAAGAAATAAAGACAAAATTACTAGACTACCCCTCGCTTATATTTTGGTGTGCATTATTGTAGTTATACCTGGTGGATGACAAATTGACAATATTCGTATTCCCATTAGGTATCAAATTACTCATAAAATATCCTTCATAATATAGAAAAAATAACATTTTATCGAGACACTTAAAAAAAGAATAGAACAACAAATAACCGTGATGAAGCGAGTACATAGAAGGTCACCATGAGTCACTTACGAGGAGGAGCATGGTACGATAGGGAGTATCATAGGAGCATCCGTTCCATACTTAAAGATAAACAACATCGTCTTTGGCGAAAAATCCTTTTAAAAAGAAAAAGAAAAAAAAAGCGCAAGATAAGAGAAGGAAATGTCACAAGGAAAAGCGCAGGTTAGGAAGCGGCGTAGAAAGGAAAGAGACGGTTTCGTTTCCACCGTGTGTTTGGAACCCGACCCGATAAAGAAGACAAGATTAAGCATCCTCATCTCATATTCTCATTCATTATCTCTCTCTTCACTTTGTTTCTTCTTCTCTTCATCTTTTCTAGGGTTCCTACTAATTTGGGGATTTATGCGCGTCACAACTTGACCTCTCATCACTCTTCCTTCCGTAATCTTAATTAATTATGGATCCTAATATCCCCAACTACTCTTTCCACACTCTTTTCAACCTCGAGGTTTTTATTTCTTTCTAATTTTCTATGCTTTTCTACTTTAATAATGTTTGCGATTTGTAAATTCTAGTAATAATTTTAATGAATTGTATGTTGTTTTGATATTCTGGTGATTATGGTATTGCTGCAGTCGTTGGTGAACTTTCGAGTGCCGCAACCGGATGATGATGATGATGATTCCGGTTCTGATTACTATGGGACTAGTAGTAGTCATGATGATAGCCAAGGTATATTTTTGCTTACTTCGCTGGCCTGCTACACTACACCGTATTATATTCTCTTTGATTCTGTGTGTTTCTGTTGTCGTACTCTCAATGTCGAGATTTCTGAGCTAATTAGATCGCAATGCTCTACATTTGCTGTTACATTTCGCGAGTATGCAACATTAAACACAGCTCCGTATTAGAAATAACCTGTCTGTGTTTTGTTTTTCAAGGGGGTTGCCTATTTCCTACTTTCCTAGAACTGTTGGAGGATAAGTGGATATGACCTCTTTACCACTTACCGAACATGTTTGGGAATTTGTGATACTGCATAATCTATACCTCTAACTAGAAGGATTTGATGGGATCGATGCCAGGGATTTTCCTGGACTGAATTTCTTTTACTTTCAAAGTGTGAGCTCATATACTTCTTTTACTATGGTTGAACCAATGGATGGTCATTACTCTGTGGGTTTTTCATGTTTTTAGTTTGCCCAATTAAATACTTTAAAAACAATGTTGAATTTGTGGTTATGCTGTGCTTTTTGTTTTGCATCTAAGGACGCTAGTTGGATTTTGTACTTCCGTTTGAGCTGATATTTGTGATGGTTTAAACTTCCGTTTTATGGTATCATATAGATGGGGCTCTGGCTGGTCATGGTAATGGAATCGTGACTGAAAGAGATACTAAGAGAAGGAAGAGGAGTGGGAATAGCGACGATGAGTTAGATAACGGCCATTATAGAAGCCCCATTACCGAGGAACAGTATCGGTCTATGTTAGGTGAACATCTCCAAAGGTATAGAAGTAGGCTGAAAGACCACTCTTTGAGCCCACCACCTGCTCGCATGCCAATCTCTGTTTCAAAGAGTAGTGCAGTGTTAGCTCCGAAAAGCCGAAAAGTCACCAAGGAGCACATAAGTGGATTTCGTGAGATGGAGAAAACACCAGACCATTCGATTCGCTTAGGACCCCAGCACTTAGGAAATAATTACAATGTTGATTATGTACCTAAATATGGCTCTGATAGGTACATTTCTTCCTTCTACCATATCGTATTGTGCAAGTATTGCAGCTGGAGAGAATTTTTGACTACTATCTTTAGTTAATAATCACTCCTACACATCTTGGTTAATGAACCTCTTCACAGAATGCAGCAAGAACCTGCATACTTGGACATCGGAAAGGGTATCACTTATCAAATTCCCCCAACTTACGACAAGCTGGCTGCTACAATCAACTTACCAAGCTTTTTAGATATTCGGGTGGAAGAACTGCACTTAAAGAGTACTTTGGACTTGGGTTCTTTAGCTGCAATGATGACAGCTGGTCGAAGGTTCGGACCAAGCAGTAGAGCTGGCATGGGGGAGGTGCTTCCCCAATATGAATCACTTCAATCTAAGCTGCAGTCTTTGACTCCTGAAAGCCCGGTCCAGAAATTCAGTTTGAAGGTGACTGAAGATGGGATAAACTCTATTCCCGAAGGGGCAGCTGGAAAAATAAAAAGGACCATTATGTCCGATGGCGGGCAGTTGCAAGTCTATTATGTGAAGATTTTGGAAAAGGGGGATACATACGAGGTACCTTTTGTTTTAGTAATTAGGTTGTTGTTCTTCTCACTAATTTTCTTATGGTTGGTTTCCAAATTTTAAACCTACCCACCTGTTGTAAGTTAAGGTGGAAAAATATTTTCCGAGACAAAGACAAAGTCTTGTGTTTTTATTCCGTTTCTTTGATGCAGATTATTGAAAGAGGCTTACCAAAGAAGAACAAGGCAATGAAAGATACTTCTGTTATTGAAAGAGAGGAAAAGGAAAAGATTGGAAAAGCTTGGGTGAACATTGCTAAGAGAGACATATTTAAGCATCATAAAATTTTCTTTGCCAATGCCCGCAAGCATTCTGTGGATGCCAAGAGGTGTGCAGAGGCCTGTCAAAGAGAAGTATGCTTTGTCCTTTTAGTTTCTACATTGTTGATTCTGTCGTTTTTCTTGTAGAAATGCTGACTCCTATTTTATTCTGCATTTATTTATGATAGGCGAAAATGAAAGTGAGTAGGTCACTCAGATTAATGCGGGGTGCATCCATGCGAACAAGAAAGCTGGCTAGAGACATGCTTGTGTATTGGAAACGATTGGAAAAGGAGATGGTAATTCTTTTTTTTTTGAATTCGGCTTAAATTGTTTAGCAAATATGCCATAGCCTTTGTCTTCCTGTTTTTATTTATAATAAAAAACAGAATTCTACCTGTAGGAATATGAACTATTGCTACAGCAGTATGTCAGTATTTTAAAAGGTGTGTAAAATCGATATTTTATTCGTCTCCGTTGAATACTATAATCCTGAGATATTGTTAAGGACAAATTCTTTCTGTTTCTGACTTATGTGTTGATCTAGAACAGACCACAGCTCTCACATATAATTGTGAACCAAGATGCCATTTCTGGGAGATAAAATATTAAGTTATTCATTGATTGTTATATTTGTTTTTGGTAGGTTTGATAATATTGCCCTTGTGACTCTGGCTATGTTATTTTACAATGTCCTCTGTTCTAGACCACTTCCATTCCATACCGACTGATGTATAAATTGTGTTGCTGAAAGAAATAAAATTTAGGGAGCTCTATCCGTTTTTACTGTGCCCAGTTTATTATTGTTGATGGAACTTGTGATAAAAATGTCGACATTTTTATTGCAGGCAGAGGTGAGAAAAAGAGAGGAGAAGGAAGTTGCGGAAGCTTTGAAGCGTGAACGTGAGGAAGAAGAAGCCAGGAGACAGCAGAAAAGGCTTGATTTTCTTCTGTCTCAAACAGAACTCTTTAGTCATTTCATGTCAAATAAACCAGCTGCGCAGGATGAGAAACTGAGCGAAGAAAGGGGGGATGAAATGGCTGAGGATGATGATTTGGAGGACGCTGAACTAAAGAAAGAGGCTCTAAAGGCTGCTCAAGAAGCTGTCTCTAAGCAGAAACGATTGACCAGTGCATTTGATGATGAGTGTATGAAATTAAGGGAATCTTCTGACCTTGAAGTTCCAGGTGAAGATGCAATGGCAAGTGGATCTAGCAATATTGATTTGCTTCATCCGTAAGTGCTCTTTTCTGGTCTTCAATGATATTTGTGACCCCGTTTTGTCTTCTTTTGTTTTTTTTTGTTTTGGTGTTTTATTGTATCAATGTTGAACGAATATCTTTCAGATCAACTATGCCAGTTACTTCCACGGTACAGACGCCAGAGTTGTTTAAAGGTTCCCTTAAAGAATATCAGCTTAAAGGTCTCCAATGGCTTGCTAATTGTTATGAGCAGGTATTGTTAAATCCCATGACTAATTTAATTCTTTGCTTTTATTGTTACATTGAGTTTCATTTTAGCTCCTGCTTTTCAGATGTCGACTGACAGCGGTTGATTTGCACTTTTTATCTTTCTGTCAGGGTCTAAATGGTATTCTTGCTGATGAGATGGGGCTGGGGAAGACAATACAGGCTATGGCATTCTTGGCTCATTTGGCTGAGGTAATACATAATTTCTCATTTATTATTTTTTGTGTGTTGTTGAAGTTGGTCATAACTTAATTTTGTGTCATCTATAGGATAAAAATATATGGGGTCCTTTTCTGGTTGTTGCTCCTGCGTCAGTCCTGAATAATTGGGCTGATGAAATTAGTAAATTTTGCCCTGATTTGAAAGCTCTGCCATATTGGGGTGGGCTTCAAGAACGACAAGTACTCCGGAAAAATATCAACCCAAAGCGGCTTTATCGTAGGTAATGTTCTAATGCTTAGGAAGTAGCATAGATCAGTGTGATAATATCTGCAATTACTGCCTTAGTATGTCTAAATGTTCTGACAAGGAAACTATAAAGTTTTTGAGTTTATTAATTTGAACATTAAGCTAAAAAAAATTACAATAAAACTCAAAAAAACATCATATATAAGATATAAAATTTAATTTATAAACTTTAAAAACTCAAAAAAAAAGCACAAAAACTCAAAGAGGTAGTACCTCCGATGTATAATCCTTTTTCCAGGAAAGTGTAAGCATGCATTATATAAGGATTTGTTTAAGATGTTTTTTATTTGTTTTATCATCAGGGACGCTGGGTTTCATATTCTTATTACTAGCTACCAGTTGCTCGTTACTGATGAGAAATACTTGAAGCGTGTGAGATGGCAATATATGGTCCTAGATGAGGCTCAAGCAATTAAGAATGCAAGCAGGTTTTCCTCTTGAATCTCTTTTATGGAAGTAGTTACCTATTTTATATTGTACTTCCATTGAGTAGATGTAAATATCTATCTTCTGGTCTTGATGCCATTTGATTTTAATCTGCAGTATAAGGTGGAAGACTCTACTCAGTTTCAACTGTCGTAACCGTTTGTTGCTGACCGGTACTCCTATTCAGAATAACATGGCAGAGTTGTGGGCACTTCTACATTTTATCATGCCCACTCTGTTTGATAGCCATGAACAATTTAATGAGTGGTTTTCTAAGGGGTAAGGCACTGTCATCCTGGTCTAATACAAATGCATTCACTAGCCTTTACTATCCCATATACGTGTAGCGTGTGCAGTGATTCTTGATTTTTATGGCGTCAACATTTGCAGGATAGAGAGTCATGCAGAGCATGGTGGCACCTTGAATGAACACCAGCTGACTAGATTGGTGAGCTTGAAATTTGGCATGTTTTCATTGTTCACGTGGGCTACATTTTCACCACTCTATATATCACATGCCCCCATCTCTTGCTTCATAGTTCTAATCTTGCTATTGAAGTCATTTCAATCACTCTTTGTACGACTGATCTCAGAGAATCAGAGTTTACCATTGCATTTGTCTGTAAATTTATCCTGACCTCTTAGTTTATTTGTATCGAAACAGCATGCAATTTTGAAACCTTTCATGCTGCGACGAGTTAAGAAAGATGTCGTAACTGAGCTCACTGGGAAGACGGAGATCACAGTGCACTGTAAATTGAGTTCTCGACAACAAGCTTTTTATAAGGCCATAAAGAATAAGATATCCCTCGCTGAGTTATTTGACAACACCCGTGGACTCAATGAGAAGAAGATTCTTAATTTGATGAACATTGTTATCCAGTTGAGGAAGGTATCACATTTGAACTCCATTCTTGCGTGTGACTTTGTTTCCTATGATGTAGTATATTTGACCTCTAGTGTCTCGACCTTGATGACCTTCTTGGATATTGATGTTTTGGACTGACAGGTCTGCAATCATCCAGAATTATTCGAAAGGAATGAGGGAAGCTCATACCTTTACTTTGGAGAGATACCAAATTCACTTCTTCCACCCCCTTTTGGAGAATTGGAGGATATAAGCTATGCTGGTGCCCGTAGCCCTATAACATTCCAGGTGGAACCTCTGCTCTTTTTGTTTTGTATAAATTACCTTTGGCGGTTTGGAGGCTATGCATTTCTGTCGAGAATAAGTTTGTCCTAATGCCTTTTCTGTGCATTTTGTTTGCCTATTGTTTGTTCTTTGGTAGTTTATTTTCCCCATAATTATGTTTACTGAGCAGTTCAGGATCCTAAATGAATGTCACATTGTCAGCTTATCATTGTATAATAGTATGTGCTTAGCAAAAACAATATTTTTGCAGTCTGTTTGTCCATTCCTAGTGTTTGATTTTGGCGTAGTTACTTAATTTGTTCTAATTAGTATGTGACCATTTCTCTTCTTGATTTTACCTTTATTGGTTATGATTCTGTTTCAGATGCCGAAATTAGTATATGAAGATGTTCTTCGCAATTCCGGGATGCTTTGTTCCTCTAATGGGCGTGGTCTCAGTAGAGGATCCTTTGAAAAGTATTTCAATATATTTACTCCTAAAGCCATATATCAATCCACGTTTCCTCAGGAAAGTTCAAAAGTTTCATCATCTGTTAGAAGTGGGACCTTTGGGTTTACCCATCTGATAGACTTGTCACCTGCCGAGGTCACTTTTTTGGCTAATTGTTCTTTCTTGGAAAGACTCATGTTTTCTATGAAGACATGGGAGCGTAAATACTTGGACGATATTATAGACATGCTGATGGAGACAGAAGACGATGATCTTCATGTTGAAAGAATGAAAGTCAGAGCTGTCACTAGAATGCTGCTGACACCAAGTAAAACAAAAACTTCATTCCTTGGAAGGAAACTTGCAACTGGTCCCAGTGATGATCCATTTGAGGCATTGGTTATTTCTCATGAGGATAGGCTTTTATCTAATGTCTCACTTCTTCACTCCACATATACCGTCATCCCACGGAGTAGAGCGCCACCGGTAATCCATTTGCTGTTTCTCATATATAATTGGTGTGTGTGCATGTGTGTGTGTTGGGTGCTATGTTGCTTGATGTCAACTTAACAATTCTTGGCTGATTGATTAGATTGGCGCTCACTGTCCGGATAGAAATTTTTCTTATGAAATGGCTGAAGAGCTACACAATCCTTGGATTAAGAGGTTGTTTGTTGGATTTGCTCGCACTTCTGAGTCTAATGGACCTAGAAAGCCTCATCGCCCCCCACATCCTTTTATTCAAGAGATAGATTCGGAGCTGCCTGTTGTGCAACCTGCTCTTCAGCTTACAAACAAGATATTCGGTTCATGCCCACCGATGCAAAGTTTTGACCCTTCAAAGTTGCTCACGGTATGATAAATGTCTCTATATCTTATTTTGACGGTGAATTTTTAATCATCATCACTTTGACTATGTTATGGTGTATGTGGTATCCAGGACTCTGGGAAGCTTCAGACACTTGATATATTATTGAAGCGTTTAAGAGCTAACAATCACCGGGTTCTACTGTTTGCCCAAATGACAAAAATGTTAAATATCCTTGAGGTATAGATGATTGTTTCATATAGTTTTTTATTACTTTACTATTTTAGGTTTTAGTCTACGCCTACAGACTGTTCAACAACATATTTTCTTGCACTATATTTCGAAATACCAACTGATTTTTGATGTCACGCCATCAACAGCACTAGAGCGAACCTTATTCCCGAGTTTATTATAAACGTCATCGTGCATGTGTAATTTTTTGTTTCCATTAGGAGGGGATGGGCTAGGTGGCTGCTAGGGTGTGGAGAGGGATTCACGGAATGGTACTCTGACGCAGTTATTTCTGTAATCAAGAACTAATATTTTTCTTGTTCCGCTAAATGTCCTACGCCTCATGGTTTTGTTTGAAACCCTGCTAGAAGTTTCTTTTGGCATTTTCTCGAGCATTGCACACATTTTCACCGCAGTTTATCAATCTTGTCTCTCCTTCCATTTATTTTCTTCCATTTTAACGCAATAAACAAGGGGTTAATGCAGTCCTGTGCCGTTTTTTTTGTCAGGACTACATGAATTACCGAAAGTACAGATATCTTAGACTCGATGGATCATCAACAATAATGGATCGACGAGATATGGTCAGAGACTTCCAGCGTCGGTAAGGCCTATATATATCCTTGTTCTTTGTTTGTTACTGTGTATGCATGGCTCTATTGGCCTACAAGAAATTTTATGTAGGCAAATACAAGGGTGTATGGTTCATAGTCCGTAGGCCAACAATCGAACCGGATCATCCATACAGGAGCAGAGTTTTTTGATGAACTAGGTTGCTAGAGTTATTTGTATTGAACTTGGTTGCATTCTATGATCTCAAACCCGTCCTCGGACTAAAACGGAATACCGGCCCATGCGAGATGAGCAAGAGCAAATAAAAGACGTGATTTAGGAGTATTCTTATATTAAACTGATAAGAAGAGATACTACACTTGATCTTAGCCAAAAGGCCGAGAAAGGTACTCTTATACAATTTAGGAGTATTCTTATACAATGTAGATTTTTGATGGATTCTTTGGTTCTTTTGTCTTGCAGGAGTGATATTTTCGTCTTTTTGCTTAGTACCAGGGCAGGTGGTCTGGGTATCAATCTCACAGCTGCAGATACTGTAATATTTTATGAAAGTGACTGGAATCCAACATTAGATTTGCAGGCCATGGATAGAGCGCATCGTTTGGGTCAGACAAAGGATGTACGTATACTTACATACTATCTTGATTGTCTTTGGCATTATGTCATCTACTGATTTTAGGGTTAGTCGGTTTTTGTTCTGTTAGTGAAATTCTGCTCTTACTTTGCAATGGGGTTTTGCCTTTCCTATTATTGTATGGCAACTCAAGAGGCAAGTGCAATGCCAGTTTCCTTAGTCTAAGCGGTCTATTACATGTTTACTGCCTTCAGATGGATTTATCATGTCGGTTTATTCCTTTTTTAGTACTTTGAATTTGTGGTGGCTCATACACGTGAATATATCTATGGTAGTTGAGAGCCTTGCTAAACGGTATCTAGTATATCTTGTTTTTCGAACTGTGATTAGAATTAGGTTTGTAACATCTTTGTGATTTCAACACATTTGGGAAAAAGGTCGTGTCTCCCTTACCCCGACGCAGTTGGGAGCTGTTGAGGCACCGAGTAGTGTTATTGATTAGGATCTGGGTTTGTTAGCTGTAGCTGCTCAGGTCATTTAAAGTTAAGAAATACACCACCACAAATAGCAACATTCAACACTACCCCAGTGCAGGCAGATGTACACAATTACACCACCCTAGAGGAAAATTGATAATGTTTGATATGCGCATTGGTCTAAAGACATGGATTCCAGACTTCGGCTTTTTCTTTGATTATATTTATCCACAAAAGGTATTATTATTCAAACTGCCATCATCAAATGTGTTTGTTGTAATACAGGTTACTGTCTATCGCTTGATCTGCAAAGAGACGGTCGAGGACAAGATATTACAAAGGGCAAGTCAAAAAAGTACTGTTCAGCAGCTTGTAATGACAGGGGGTCATGTACAAGGTGATCTATTGGCTCCAGAAGATGTTGTATCATTACTCCTCGATGATGCCCAGATGGAGCAGAAATTGAAAGAAATCCCATTGCAGGTCAGTTAATGTAGTAATTAACAGAACTTGCTTATAAAAATATTCTTGGTGGAAACCGAATGTAATCCATTACTGATCAGGTCAAGGATCGACAAAAGAAGCAGCGTTCGAACAAAGGCATTCGAATAGATGCAGAAGGTGATGCGTCTTTAGAAGATCTTGACAAGGTTGCAGATGAAATTGCTGCTGAATTCGAACCCTCTCCAGATCCAAAAAAGGCTAAATCTAGCAATAAGAAGGTTCCTGACTTTTTCTGTCTGTTTATTTCTCTTTTCGGAAATATTTGTTTCCTCATCCTTGTGCTCCTAGAGTAGGCGCTTAAGTAGAATAGTCGTCATTCTGTCAGTTTTAGTGATAGCTTAGTCATTCTTTTTGCCCAGGTGGGCAACATCTCAAAATACAAAGTGGTCAACTACCTAATGACTTTTATTCTTCACATCGCTAATTCTCCAGTTTTGTATGGTCCGATGGTCACATATTTGCGATTAATGAGTATATATTTTGCAACTGTAGAGAAAAGCAAGTGAAAAACAAGGTCCATCAAAACAAAAGTCCTCAAATGCCGTTGCCACTGGTGTTTCTGGTTATGGCTCAATTTCAGAACATGAGTTGAAGGGTTCTCTTGATGAGCCTGTCCAAGAACAAAGACCCAAGCGGGCTAAGAAGGAACGGCCGACGAAGAGTGTGAACGAGGACATCGAGCCTGCATTTACTGCTGCTCCTATTATGGGCCTTCCTGCTGCTCCTATTATGGGCCTTCCTGCTTTACATCATTCACAACGCCCACCTGTTACTGATTGGAGTTTGTGAGTTCCAACCTGCCCCTGATCAAGTCCTCGGAAAACATCCTTTCTATTTGGTAGTTGGATGTCGTTCTAGCTTGGCCAACTTTGAAGACAAAAAAATACTCCCAATTGAGATGTTGGTTCCTTGCTTCAATTTTGACTTGACCGGTCTGCTGTTGTAGACCATACGAAGCAAGAAGGCCTCGAGTAATTGCTGTAAAGTTAATCGAATGCTGGTGCTGTAGTCTTGTAGCTTAACTAAGTTGTATATGCAAACAACCACCACCTAATAAGTTAGCATTCATGTTCATATAATATTCATTAAGAAATCAGAATGTAAATGAGACTTACATCGGCTGATTCAACTGATGTTAAACCTGCGATCAGTCACCAGTCACTAAATATGCGGTTTACAAGCGTCCTTGTCTTGAGAAATGAAAACTACGAGTTGCATTTAATGGGAATAACCAAGACTTCCACAAATGTAGATTCTTCAGAAGCCTAGAGTGGTCTGCTACAAAAAAAAAATGTAAAATAAAGAGTAAATTACAAATAACTCCCTTATATAATCAACATTTTTCAAATAATTTCCTTTAATAAATTTTTATCCAAGTAACTCCTTTTTAAAACATGTTTTTATACATATCAATGCCTTGTTGTCCGGAATTAGACTTATTTTTAATTAAAGCTGATTTATTCTTCCTTAAAAAATAATTCCTAGACCGATACTTTAGTTTCATAGTCCTATATCTGTTCCAAAGCTCTCTCAAAAGATAATAAGCTAAGTTTATTTTTAATTCACTCGAATCACACACTCAAGTCCCAACTTTATAAGTTAAGTTTCTTATTTTAATGGATTATTTCGTGATTAAGGAAGTAGATAAGAGTTCAATATCTTATGCAAAGAAGATTGTGCCCACAAAAAGGGAAAAAAGGATTATATATTTGATGTGCTACGAAAAGTTGAGTTTATGTGTATTTTTTTTAAAAGTTTATAATTTACCTTTTAAATCTTATATACATGATGTTTTTGAGTTCTATTGTAATTTTTTTTTTGCATAATGTTCAAATGATCGAACTCAAAAACTTTATAGTAAAGCTAAAAACTCGAAAACTTTAAAGTAAAGCTCGAAAACTACACTAAATGTTGTACTACATCTAATCCACTTACTGAAGTATATACATCTAACATAAAATCCCACTTATAACCCCGGTGTTTCTCATTTCCTCTAATGGGACCTTTAAGATTTTTGTTCCTCCCCAACCGACACCGTGATCAAATCATAACTCACAAGTTCCATCAATCTCATAGGTTAAGTTGATTTATCGCCTATCTATTAGAAATTTGGAGAAAAAAAGTGTATCATGTCCAAAACCAAAGTCCTCAAGGATACAATGTTCACAATAAAAATCTAGGATAAATACAAATACAACAAATTTTTTCCTTAAAAACTTATATACAAATCTAGTACTTTTGTAGTGCAAGGTTTTAAGAATTACTACCAACTTTATTTGAAATGATGTGCTTAATACTTTATTTAAAAAGCATCAATTTTTTTAACCTTAACCCTAACCCTAATTTTCGAATTTTTAATTGGTTGATATAAGGTGTATTCTTTCTAGGATGAACACTTGATACAAGAGAGAAATAATGGTTGTGAGGATGTGTGAGAATAAGAAGAAAAAAAAAAGAGACACTTAACAAAATGAAGAAAAGAAATGATGGAAGAAGAAGATTTGAAATGATGTTGAAGAATGCAAATAATAGATGAGATTGTATTAAAAGGGGGTAAGGGGTAACCCCCTTTTAAGACTCTTCTTAGAATGACTAATTAACTCTTTGATTAATTCCCTTAGATCTAGTGCATGCAAATAATTAAAACAAAGTTTGAGTAGAAAATATGTTCCTCGCATTGAGTTTTGGACGAGTAAGGGTAGAAGAGTAAGACTTCTTCTTACTCTTATTCTTGAGCTTAAAGATTGAGGGATGAACTTCCTAGTTCAAGTGTAGGAACACTCATATAAGTTGCACTTATCCTAGACTATCCCTTAATCACTCAGCTATTGATTTACTAGAACAATAGGTGAGTAACCCTTAATATATGAATACTAACACTCTTATTACTACACTTAGTAATGTAGTGGTAGTATTAGAACAATAGTTCTATGAAAATTCTTAAGTTTCTAATGAATATATGATTTCTAGTGAGAAGTTGGAATAATAGAAAAAGGAGATGAAGTAGTAATTGAACAAGAGGAAAACATCCTCTTATTTACCTCACAAAACGGGGACCACCATGGGAAAGGGTGGCTTGCCTTTTTCTTTTTGTCTTATCAAAGCTTTAGGGTGGGCTATAGGCATTAGGTACTAATTATCATGTTGCTCAATCTTGATTAGAACAAAATTAAAGCCTAAACCCTACCCTACTCTATGTAAAATCGGTGCACCCATTTTAACATGGGTGTCCATTTTATCTTGTGATTTTGTCATTTGTCACATATGTGACATGTGACACGTGACATGTAACTTAACTTATAAATATGCATTCAACTAATTTAAATGCAATTTCATAACAAATAAATTAAACTCAACACTTTAAGTAATAATTTATAATCACATGTATATAAAATTTATCATCTCTTATTTGGCTAATATGATCTACAAATAATTGTAATCATAATCAACCAATCATGCTTATCTCAAATGTGTCATAAACATTAAGCATTCTTAGAAATATAACAATTAAATTACTAAATTGAATCTTATTTAATCATATTACAATAAGATATAATTCTCACTAATTATACAAACTTGTTCTATTTAAGGGATTAATTAA
>JAIUZE010025323.1:0-21900 GCA_022085475.1 Heliosperma pusillum | reverse complement strand
TAATATTACAAATACTACTACTTTAGTAATATATATTGTATATTATATTTTGTGAGTTTTATGTGATGAATATAAGAGATGAAGATGAAATAAAGGATGAACAATTGTGGTATCATCTCATAAATTATGACCTTGCATCTTGGGTATATATAGAGGAAACTAGATAGTGGATGGTGATGTAATAATCACATGCTTGAGTGGAAACAATGCCTAACACACATGTATTCGTGTGTGTGATTTCGGCCCATTATAGGAAAAATGGATCCGTTTTTTATTTTTGATATTTGTCCCACAAATACTTATAAGTCAAATACTTAATCATTTGAGTGTTAATTGGATTATTTAACATTTAAATAATACAAATAACTAAATAATATACACTTAACTTTTAAGTGATACTTGATCATTATATCAATATATAATGAGTCATAAAATATCTATTTAGCTAAGATTACAACTCCTTGTAATATTTATTAGCTAATTACTACAACCTCACAATATATATATATATATATATATATATATATATATATATATATATATATAGATATATATATATATATATATATATATATATTATATCTATATATAATATATATATATATATACCTCAAGGAATTTATTAAATTAACTTTTAATAACTAAATCTCATTTTATTAGATCATATCAAATAAGAGAGATAATTTATTAGTCAATTACTATATATAAAATATTTTGGTCTGAGTTCAAAACTCGTTCATCACATAAACCTCACTGGCCAAATCTTAAGTCAATATGTATAAGGGACAATAAAATGTTTTTTTATATATAAGGGATCAGTTGATTATCGCCGTCAAATGATAGTAACATCCAACTCTAGCGAGCTGAGCGTTACTGATATAGGTTAATCAGCTGACAAGTATAAAATATATATCCAAAATTTATTCCTCTTATGAGATTTAATTTGTAGACACACTATTGTGGAGGACAACTACTCCTACAAATGCCACTATGAAGTCCATGCTTACAGCTTCCCAGGGCTTGTTTGGGACTGGTAAGGGTGTGTAAGTTCCTGCCTGAAATGAACACTTTGCTTGCTGGCACACTGCACATCTCCTAAGTGCTATCTGAATATCTCCCATCATTTTTGGCCAATAAAAATGATCTTGCAGGATGTCTAAGGTCTTCTGAACCCCAAAGTGCCCTCCTAGACCACTAGCATGTACCTCTTGGATCAACAGGTTCCTATAAGAGCCTCTAGGAACACACAGCTTGTTCCTCTTGAATAAGAACCCTTTCTGCAGGCTATAAGGTGAATCCTGGACCATTGTCCCCTTACTATGAGATAACCAATCTTCATAGAAGTCAGGATCATCCTTATAAAGCTCTTTCATGAATTCAAACCCTAGGACCTTTTGCTCCATGACTGATAGCAATGAATACCCTCTTGATAAGGCATCTGCAACAATGTTCTGCTAGCCTTCTTTGTACTTGCTTGCAAAGGTGAAAGACTAAAGGAACTCAACCCATTTATCATGCCTATGACTTAGTTTGTGCTGGCCACTGATGTAATTTAAGCTTCATGATCTGAGTGTAGCACAAGGCTTGGGTTTATGGTAGTGACTCCAATGCATAAGAGCCCTGACAAGAGCATACAATTGCTTGTCATAAGTGGAGTAACTCAGCTTGCCTCAACTCAACTTTTCACTGAAGTAAGCCACAATCTTCTTCTCTTCACTTGCATCACATTCCACTTCAAACAGGAAATCGAAATATGGTAGCCTGAGGATAGGTGCATCACACAAGAGGTTCTTGATGTGCCTGAAGGCTTGAAGAGCACTCTCAGTTCATTTAAACTCTCCCTTCTTCATGCATTCAGTGATGGGAGCAGCAATAGCACTAAAGTTCTTAAAAACTCTTCTTTAAAATGAAGCAAGGCCATGAAAACCCCTCACTTCTGTGATGTTCTTATGAACTCGCCAAGACTGAACAGCATCAACATTGTCTTGGTCCACAGAGATTCCTCTTTCAGATACCACACACCCCAATAACTTAACCTCATTAGTCAGGAAAGTACATTTCTCAAATTTTCCAAATAACTTGTTATCCCTCAGAATTTTGAATACAACTTCAAGGTGCCTCAAGTGATCTTCCTCATTTTTGCTGTAAATTAATATGTTATCAAAATAAACAACAACAAATTTGCCCAAGCATGGCCTTAGCACTTATGTCATTAACCTCGTAAAGGTGCTAGGTGCATTTTATAATCCAAATGGCATTACATGCCACTCATAGACCCCATGCTTTGTCTTGAATGCTGTCTTCCACTCATCTCCCTCCCTCATTCTCACTTGAAGGTACCCTTGCATGAGATCTATCTTAGCCAAGACTATAGACCCAATCAATTCTTCCAACATATCATCCAGTCTAGGTAAGGGAAACCTGTATTTGACTATGATATTATTTAAGCTCTGCTGTCTATGAAAATTCTCCATGTGCCATCTTTTTTTGGCACTAGTAGAGCTAGCACAACACAATGGCTCAAAGACTCTCTCATAAACCCCTTATCCATAAGCTCATCAATTTATTTC
This sequence comes from Heliosperma pusillum, assembly GCA_022085475.1. Taxonomy (NCBI): domain Eukaryota; kingdom Viridiplantae; phylum Streptophyta; class Magnoliopsida; order Caryophyllales; family Caryophyllaceae; genus Heliosperma; species Heliosperma pusillum. Next base: position 19,330 of record JAIUZE010025323.1, on the reverse strand, counting down.
TGCAGCTCCTAAGTTGCTTTAATTAGGATCACACCTATATGCAGGTCTGTTAGAGAGTACAGATCCTAGCATAAGGTTAATCTGATGTTCAATCGCCTTCTTGGGAGGTAGGCCACTAGGAAGCTCTTCATAGAACACATCTTGGTACTTGTCTATTAATGGCTCAACCTCTGCTGGAATATTAGCATGTTCATTCTCATAAACCTCCTTTAACAGTAGAACTAGAATTAGTTGTTCCTCCTTGAACTCCTTAACCATAGCTGCTTCTGATAGGAAAGAGATCCCACTGACATCCTCAGACATGTTAGGACTCCCATAGCTTTTCTGATTGGGTGGTAGACGGGCTAGAGTGCTCTTCCTACTACCATGCTTGAAAGAATAGGTGTTGCTTCTTCCTGATGGACTGAGCTCTTATCAAATTCCTAAGGTATTCATAGGAACACGTGACAGCCATCCATAGGGACCACGTCACTCAAGACATCATCCTTATATACATTCCCAATAGCAAAAGGCACCAAACACTGCCTATCAACCTTCACCTCTGCTCCCTTGCTTAACCGTCTAAGCTTGTAGTGGTGTGGGTGTTCCTGAGTACTTAAGTTAAGCTTATTGACAATGGTGATAGATGCCACATTTGTACAACTTCCTCCATCAATGATTAAATAACAAACCCTGCCCTGAATGGTACTTCTACTCCTGAAAGTGAGGGACGTTTGGTCCTCCTCTAGGGGTACTGGAGTGTAAACTATTAAGGTTCACAAGTTTTAAGTGACTTGATTAGCTTGACTCAAACTGAATACAATATCAAGTAACAAGGGGTGTTGTTTTAGGGATTGTGAGTTACTTTAGCTGAAAGATACAAGGGATATAACTTGGAGACAATCCTCTACAGCAAGGCACAAGAGAAAAGGACTCAAAGACTAGTTTAGAGCCAGTTTTCAAGTGTTACAGCAAAGCACAAACACCCTAGACTAGACTCAACATCAAGTAAGTTAATCACAGCAATGCACAGATATAACTTGACTCACAATACAAGGCACTGATCAAACACCTTGAAGATGTATCAGGCTTGCTTCAAACTACAGCTCTTAGCACAAGTTTGATAGTTTTGAGGGATTTCTCAAAGTTCATTCATTCATAAAAGTCTGCCTACAACAATCATACAAGACCCCTTTATATAGAGAGGTTGATATCTTGTGAGCCATTGGATGAATAGATCATCCAAGGGCTAGCTTAGGATCTAAACTACTTCTACTGACACTAATTAAGAGCCTCACAATAGGACGAGCTCAACAACTAATAAGAACAGACACAAGACACAAAAGAAAACAGACTGAACAAAAGCAAATAAAGCAGTTTTGGATTTTTCCTGAAATGGAAATCTGTTGCTCTTGTTGTCTTGCTGCCTTGCCTGGGTGTGTTGCTGCTCCTTGGGACTCTCTATTCTTATTATAACTTAGATAAGACCTGCCTTGGACGATGACAAGTTGACTTAAACAAAAGGAAGCCACAATCTGACATGTACCTTCTCTGTTTTTAGTTGTTTGCTGGACTCTAACTTGGGGTGTCTGTTTCACGAATTTTTACTAGACTTCAAAAGGGTTTGTCCTGGGCAAACTTGTAGCTTAATGGGTTGGCTTGATGGTAGGCCATGGTGGGGGTGGTTGGGATGCTCTGGTGTACCTCCTAGATGCAGGGTTTGTTAACTGGTCTGTCTGGGCCTGAATGGCTCTGTTTCTGTTTTGTGTGGGAAATGTAGGTTGTGTTGGGGGTGGGCATGGGCTGTTGAACCCTGGACTGTCTTCTTCATTGGGGTGTCTTGTCTTGGCTTGCTCTTGACTTGTCATAGCTTGTTGTTTAGACCTTGTAACTCGAGCTTCCATCTGAGGGGTCAAGATTGTCTTGTATGTGGTTTGATCATCAAGACCCTTTGGGTGAGCTCCTGCTGTAGCCTCCCCAGGTTGAAAAGGGCTTGACCTCAAGCCTATGTCTTCCTCTCCCTCAGAGTCTTCAAAGAAAGGACTAAGATCTCCAACATTGAATGTCCCATGGACTGCATACTCTCCTGGTAGATCAATTTTGTAGGCATTGGGACCTATCTTCTCTATGACTTGAAAAGGACCATCTGCTCTTGGCTCTAGCTTGTTCTTTCTCTTGGAAGGGAACCTTTCTTTCCTTAGGTTGATCCATACTAGATCTCCTGGTGCAAAGTCTTTCTTGGTCTTAGGAACCTTGGCATTCTTCTTGTACAGATCATTAGCTTTCTCAATTTGTTTCCTGACTGATTCATGGAGTTTTAACATTTGTTCCACCCTCTTCTTGGCATCATAGTGGACTTCTAACCTGCACACATTAGACAAACTCAAAGGCATTAAGGGGTTAGTACCATAGACCACTTCAAAGGGGGAGTGGCCTGTGGCTGCTGATGGAGCTCTATTGAAAGAGAACTCTGCTTGAGCCAACTTCAAGTCCCAATCCTTGAGAGATTTGCTGACTATACACCTCAAGATTCTTCCCAAGGTCTTGTTAGTCACCTCAGTTTGGCCATCAATTTGAGGGTGATGGGAGGTACTAAACAATAACCTAGTGTCAAGCAGTTTCCACAATGTCCTCCAGAAGTGGCTCATAAACTTTGTGTCTCTGTCAGACACAATGGTCCTTGGAACTCCATGTAACCTCACTACCTCATCAAGGTATAGCTCTGCTACACTCACAGCATCCTCAGTCTTCTTGCATGCAATGAAATGTGCCATCTTACTGAACCTATCCACAACCACCATGATAGAATCCTTCCCTCTTGCTGTCCTAGGCAATGCCATTATGAAATCCATACTAACATCCTCCCAAGGCCTACATGGGACTGGTAGGGGAGTGTAAGGTCCTGCTTGGAAAGAACTCTTGGCCTTTTGACAAACTCCACACCTTCTGAGCACTATTTGAACTTCTCCCATCATCTTAGGCCAGTGGAATTGATCTTGTAGTATGTCCACAGTTTTCTGAACCCCAAAGTGTCCTCCAAGGCCACTCCCATGTACCTCCTTGATCAATAGGTTCCTATAAGATCCTCTGGGAACACACAACTTGTTTCCTTTAAACAAGAATCCATTTTGCAAAGTGTATGGTGAGTCAATGGTTCTTGTTCCCTCTTTCTGTGCTAACCAATCTTCTGCAAAGTCTGGATCTTCTTGATACATGTCCTTCATAAACTCAAAGCCAAGAACCCTTTGCTCCATAGTTGATAGCAGAGTGTACCTCCTAGACAATGCATCAGCCACCACATTTTGTTTGCCCTCTTTGTACTTGCTAGAAAAGGTGAATGACTGAAGGAACTCCACCCACTTAGCATGTCTGTGACTGAGCTTATGCTGGCCTCCTATGTACTTCAATGCCTCATGATCAGAGTGTAAGACAAAAGGTTTGGGCTTCAGGTAATGACTCCAATGCCTCAGAGCTCTGACAAGAGCATAGAACTCTTTATCATATGTAGAATAGTTTAGCTTGGCACCACTTAGCTTTTCACTAAAGTAGGCTACAGGTTTCTTCTCTTGGATGAGGACAGCTCCAATTCCCACTCCACTTGCATCACATTCAACCTCAAATAGGCAATCAAAGTTTGGCAATCTTAGGATAGGTGCACTGCACAAGAGCTTCTTCATGTGTTTGAAAGCCTGTAAAGCATTCTCAGTCCAAGTGAACTCTCCCTTCTTCATGCACTCAGTGAGAGGTGCTGCAATGGTGCTAAAGTCCTTTATGAATCTTCTGTAGAAGGATGCTAAGCCATGGAATCCCCTTACTTCTGTAATACTCCTAGGGATAGGCCAAGACTGGACTGCCATGATCTTGTCTTGATCAACTGAAATGCCTCTACCAGATACCACATATCCTAGAAACTTGACTTCCTCAGTCATGAAGGTGCACTTCTCAAGCTTCCCAAAGAGCTTGCTCTCCTTAAGTATTTCAAACACAGCCTCAAGATGCCTCAAATGATCATCCTTGCTCTTGCTGTAGATGAGGATATCATCAAAGTATACCACCACAAATCTCCCTAGGCAAGGCCTAAGCACTTCTGTCATCAATCTCATGAAGGTACTTGGGGCATTTGACAGGCCAAAGGGCATGACAAGCCACTCATAAAGGCCATGCTTTGTTTTGAAGGCTGTCTTCCACTCATCTCCTTCTCTGATCCTCAATTGATGGTAACCTTGCCTCAAGTCAATCTTAGAAAAGAACCTTGAGCCACTTAGCTCATCCAACATGTCATCAAGCCTAGGTATAGGGAACCTATACTTGACTGTGATGTTGTTGATAGCCCTGCTATCTATGCACATCCTCCAAGTCCCATCCTTCTTAGGAACCAACAATGCAGGCACAGCACAAGGGCTTAATGACTCCCTTACAAACCCTTTACTCATCAACTCTCCAACTTGCTTTTGCAGCTCTTGTGTAGCCTTAGGATCACATCTGTAGGCTGGTCTATTAGGTAGTACAGACCCTGGCACAAGGTCTATTTGGTGTTCAATCCCTCTCAAAGGGGGTAAGCCATCAGGAAGTTCCTCTGGAAACACTTCCTTGAACTGATCAATGAGGGGCTTAACATCTGCAGGGATCACCTTAGACTCTTCTTCCTGAACTTCCTTTGATAGCAGCATTACTATAGGTTGCTCCTCACTACACTCCTTGACCATTGCTGACTCAGATAGAAATACAACTCCACTAAAATCCTCAGCCATACTTGGACTTCCATAGCTCTTCTGGTGTGGTGGCAAGGGGGCTAATGTCACCTTCCTGCTCCCATGCTTGAAAGAATAGGTATTGCTTCTTCCTTGGTGTATGGAGCTTTTATCAAACTCCCATGGCCTTCCTAATAGCAAGTGACAGGCATCCATTGGAACCACATCACACAATACTTCATCCTTGTACACACTGCCAATGGAGAAAGGGACCATGCATTGCTTATCCACCTTAACCTCTGCTCCCTTACTCAGCCATCTCAACTTATAGGGGTGAGGGTGATCTTGAGTGCTCAACTTCAGCTTATCAACCATAGTAACAGAAGCCACATTGGTACAACTACCTCCATCTATAATAAGGTTACAAACCCTCCCTTGTATGGTACATCTGCTCCTGAAAATGAGGGACCTTTGATCCTCCTCCAAAGGTATCTGTTGTGAATGCATTACTCTCCATAGGACTAAGCTGTGGCCTGTGTCAGGGAGTGCCACTATTGCCTCCTGACTAGACTCTTCTTCCTCACTCACCACTTCTTCAACCTCAGGCTCATCCCTTTCATACTCAACTAGACCCTCTTTCTCCCAAGCCTCAACTTCCATTATGGTTAAGGTCTTCTTAGAAGGGCAATCCTTCCTGAAATGTCCATAGCCTTGACATTGGAAGCACCTAATTCTGTTCTCAGTCAATGAAGTGCTTGGCTTTTGACCCATGATGCCCTTACCCTTGTCTAAGGTAGGTGGGGGTGCTGTCTTAGGGGTATCCATGGTTCTAAACCCACTATAAGGTCTGGTTTGAAAAGGCCTAACAGGTTTTGGTGTAGCAGGCTTAGTCTTCCCTATCTTCTCAATTCTCAGAGATAGGTTGACAACATCATCAAATGACCACAGAGGTTGCATCCTAACCTTGTTAGCAATGTTCTTATCTAGACCCTCTAAGTACCTAGCAATCCTTTGCTCAGGTTTCTCATTTATATCACATTGTAAGGTGAGTTGTTCAAACTCCCTCAGATAAGATTCAACAGGTTTGTCTCCTTGTTTCAACTTAGACAACTTGATAAACAGATCCTGGGTGTAATCCTTAGCAACAAATTTGTCTAACAGTTTCTTTTTCAGTTTAGTCCAAGACTTGATGGGTTCCTTACCCTCCCTAGCCCTTAACCCTTTCATAGTCTCATACCAAAGGGAAGCATACCCTTTCAGTTTAAGGATGGCTACTTTAAAAGACTTGGAATCATTGTATCCCTTGTACTCAAAGATCCTTTCTACTTCTCTAAGCCATTCTAATAAGTCATCAGGATTAAGACTACCAGAAAACTCAGGGATATCTACCTTAAGATGTTTGTCTGTGTTCCTGTGGATGGAAGCTCTGCTTCTTGTTGAGTCATTGAGTCTGGATACTCTTCATCATCAGGTGGCCTTCCTCTGCCTCCTCCTTGGCCTCTTCCATGACCTCTACCTCTCCCTCCAGCAAGCAAATGGTTGCCTATAACTTGGTCCAAGGTTCTGGTTAGGGTGGTTACAATCCCAGCCAGATCCTCCATCCTTGCTTCTACTCCTGCTAGTCTCTCTTCACTCATTGGGCTATTTTTGTGTTTTTAAATGTAGTTAGGGAAAATGAACTCACTAAGACTCTCAACCAAAGCTCTGATAACCAATTTGGAGTGTAAACTACTAAGGTTCACAAGTTTTAAGTGACTTGATTAGCTTGACTCAAACTGAATACAATATCAAGTAACAAGGGGGTTGTTTTAGGGATTGTGAGTTACTTTAGCTGAAAGATACAAGGGATATGACTTGGAGACAATCCTCTACAGCAAGGCACAAGAGAAAAGGACTCAAAGACTAGTTTAGAGACAGTTTTCAAGTGTTACAGCAAAGCACAAACACCCTAGACTAGACTCAACAGCAAGTAAGTTAATCACAGCAATGCACAGATATAACTTGACTCACAATACAAGGCACTGATCAAACACCTTGAAGATGTATCAGGCTTGCTTCAAACTACAGCTCTTAGCACAAGTTTGATAGTTTTGAGGGATTTCTCAAAGTTCATTCATTCATAAAAGTCTGCTTACAACAACATACAAGACCTCCTTATATAGAGGGGCTGATATCTTGTGAGCCATTGGATGTATGGATCATCCAAGGGCTAGCTTAGGATCTAAACTACTTCTACTGACATTAATTAAGAGCCTCACAATAGGACGAGCTCAACAACTAAAAGAACAGACACAGACACAAAAGAAAACAGACTGAACAAAAGCAAATAAAGCAGTTTTGGAGTTTTCCTGAAATGGAAATCTGTTGTTCTTGTTGTCTTGCTGCTTTGCCTGGGTGTGTTGCTGCTCCTTGGGACTCTCTACTCTTATTATAACATAGATAAGACCTGCCTTGGACGAAGACAAGTTGACTTAAACAAAAGGAAGCCACAATCTGACATGTACTTCTCTGTTTTTAGTTGTTTGCTGGACTCTAACTTGGGGTGTCTGTTTCATGGGTTTTTACTAACTTCAAAAGGGTTTGTCCTGGGCAAACTTGTAGCTTAATGGGTTGGCTTGATGGTAGGCCATGGTGGGGGTGGTTGGGATGCTCTGGTGTACCTCCTAGATGCAGGGTTTGTTAACTGGTCTGTCTGGGCCTGAATGGCTCTGTTTCTGTTTTGTGTGGGAAATGTGGGTTGTGTTGGGGGTGGGCATGGGCTGTTGAACCCTGGACTGTCTTCTTCATTGGGGTGGCTTGGCTTGCTCTTGACTTGTCATAGCTTGTTGTTTAGACCTTGTAACTCGAGCTTCCATCTGAGGGGTCAAGATTGTCTTGTATGTGGTTTGATCATCAAGACCCTTTGGGTGAGCTCCTGCTGCAGGTACTTGCTGAGAATGCATTACCCTCCATAGAACCAAGTTGTGACCTGTGTCACGGAGTGCCACAAATGCCTCCTAACTACGTTCCACCTCACTAACCATCTCCTCTATTGGCTCCTCCTGTTCATACTCAACCTAGCCTTCCCTCTCCCATTCTTCTACTTTCATAGCTGTAATAACTCTCTTTGAAGGACAGTCCTTCTTGAAGTGACCATAACCATGTAATTAGATGCATTTAATCTTGCCTTCATTTGGGTTTGGGATGGGTCTGTAGTTCATAACTCCCTTCCCTTTGTCTTGGGTAGATGGGGAAGCTGTTTTAGTTGTCTCACTTATCTTAACACCACCATAGTTTCTAGACTGAAAAGGTTTGACAACAGGTTTACATGTGGTAGGTTTAGTCTTCCCCATTTTCTCAACCCTTAGGAAATATTTCACAACATCATCATAAGACCACAAAGGCTGCATCCTTACCCTATTAGCAATACTCTTCTCTAGACCCTCAAGGAACCTATCAATCCTTTGCTCAAGCTTCTCAGTTACTTCACATTATAGGGTCAATTGCTCAAACTACTCCCTAAGGTAAGTCTCAACAGGCCTTTCATCTTGTTTAAGTTTAGACAACTTAACAAACAGATCCTGGGTGTAATCTTTAATGACAAACTCGTTTAGAAATTTCTTTTTTAATTTAGACCAAGACCTAAGAGGTTCCTTACCCTCCTTAAGTCTCTGATGTTTCAGATTAACATACCAGAGAGAAGTATAACTTTTAAGTTTTAAGAGAGCAAAGTTAAAAGCTATATCATCAGAATAACCCTTATACTCTTAGACCTTCTCAATATCTCTAATCCACTCCATCAAGTCATCAGGATTAAGAATACCAAGAAATTTAGGGAATTCTACCTTAAGATGCTTGTCTGTGTGCTCATGTTGGTCAGGATTGCTCCTATTTCTTTCATCAGAATCTGACATGTGCTCCTCCTCATGGTAAGGTTGGCCTCTTCCTCCTCCCATACAGAAACCACGTCCTCTTCATGTGCCTCTGTTGGGTGGTGGTCTTCCTTTAGGGGGATTTGGAACTTGGTCCATTAGGGTATTCAGGGCATTAACCATGACATTAACCACTCCAGCTAATTCTTCGATCTTAGTTTCCATGCCTGCTAGTCTCTGTTCACTCATTTGGTTATTTTTTGTGTATTTAATGTAGTTAGAGTATAATGTATTCACAACAATTCTCAACCAAAGCTCTGATAACCAATTTGCAGTGTAAACTTATAGGGTATGCAGGAATGCAACCTGAATTCAGACTGTCTTTTAAAATAGCAAAAGACCTTATCAATTTCTAACATTTGTGACACTTAATTTGGGGATGTTATAAGACATTTTACGAAATTTCAAGATTTCAGGAAGTGTTTTATTATTTTTAACACAAATAGCAACTCAAACAGTCAGAAATGGACCCTGACTGAGACAGACTTCACTTAGCTTGAAATGACAAGGATATAGTTACTTGATTGACTCCCACAGCTTAACACAGGAAGATAACTAGTTAACTTAACATGTTTAAGCCTTAGATCCACAGATTAACACAGCATAAAGACTCAGACTTGAACAACACTACCAAAACAATTCACAGCTGAGCACATAGTTGATTCAGCAATTCCAAACATGTTCTATACTATCACCCACAGTTTTACACAAGATGATAACTAGGCCTGGTGAAAACTACAGACTTAAGCACAAGTTTGAGAGTTGAGAATTGATTTCCCAAGGTTTTGTTTTCAATCATTCAATTAATGTGATTCTTACAATGCTAGAAGGGCTTGTTATATAGGCATTACAAAAGATTACTGACCCTATGATGTAAATCTTATCCAAGAGCTACAAAGGACTCTCAACTACTAACGTAACTTCTTCTCCAAGTCTTCTAATACAGACAAGCTCAACATCTACAATGGCGGACACTAAAGTAGAAAAATTAACTGAAACAAAAGCAGAAAAATATTTTTGTAGTTTTCCTGAAATGGCAACTGCATCAGTTTGTCTTCTCCTTGGGTTTTATGGCTGATTTCCTTGCTCTTGGGACTTCTCAAGCCTTCATTTGTGATCATAAGGACCTTATTATTCATGCTGCTACTTGGCCTAATGCAAAAGGGAGCAACAACTAGGTTGAATTTATGACAATACCATGTTGGACTCTTTCCAGAACTTGAATTTTGAATGTTGTTTTTCATGGACTTAGACTGATCCTTTAGGAAAACTATCCCAGAATTTTTTGTTGGCCTTCATGTGGACTTGGCAGGGGGCCAAGGTGGGGATTGCTGGGATGACTTGGGGTACCTATTGGGTGGCTGGAAGTTGGCTGGTACAGGCTGAATGTTGTTCTGTTGGGCGGTTGATTGTTTTGCTTTGTCTGTGTTGTCTTGGATGGCCTGGCTTGTGGCTCTTGTGGCTCCAGTTGTTGCTGGATTAGCTTGTCCGGGCTGGAGCATGGCCTGCTCAAGGTGACCCCTTGGGTTAGCTCCTGCTGCACATGTTCCTTGCATGATTTCTACATTCGTAATTTTGAATAAGATGCATAACGGTCTGGGCCTCCACTTTGTCTAGGCACCTTAGGTTAGCCTGGCAACGATTTCCTGAAAAGCACGTTGTCAACCAGTACAAACCTTAAGGCTTTTATTCTAAAGCCTCCGGCCTCCTTTACTTGATATGGTAATAAGCTGTGTTTGAGCCATTTATGTAAGGTTTTCGCCAATATGGTTCTCCTGCCTCACTCACCATTACTCCACTTTTGTTCGCGTGCCACTTCGATTTGCTCTCGCCTGTTTCTTTTGTCTTTTGCATTGTTTGGGTTTAGAGCGTGTATTATTGGTAAGTTGGATAACTCTAATGGTTTGAGTGTTGTCCTTAGGGTGGCTAGCGCATCAGCTTCTACAATCTGGTCGATGGGATCTATTCGATCTCGAATACTCTGAACTTCTATTTAACCACTTCGAGGTAGGCGATCATCTTTAAATCTATAGCTGTATAAGATTCTATAACATGATTAACCATAAGAAGGGTATCGCTTAATACCTGTATGTTTTTTTTATGTCAAGGGCCAGCTGCAGGCCTAGTATTAGCGCCTCATGCTTAGCTTCATTGTTTGTCGCCTTAAACTCACATTGTACAGCCTGAACCACCAGATCCTAATACGGGGAGAGTAGTACCAACCCTACTCCTGCCCCACTTTGGTTGGAGGCTCCATCTATGTGTAGCGTTTAGGTTTCATCCTTTCTTTATTCTTCTAAGCTTAACACTTCTTTTTCAACCCAGCTCTAAACACCCGGGATAAAGTCTGACACAAACTCTCCTAAAGCCTGCGAATTAATCGCGGTCCGGGGATCATATTGTATATTGTATCCACTCAGGTGTATAGACCATTACAACATTAGACCAGATAGTTCAGGTTTCCTTAGTGTTGACTTCAAGGGATAATTGGTCACAACATGTATAACATGGGATTCAAAGAAGGGGAGCAGTTTATAAGATGTCGTGACAAGTGTTAGTGTTAATTTTTCAAGAGATGTATACATGGTTTCTACATGTAGCAGAGATTTACTTACATAATAGACTAGTTTTTGTACCTTGTCATGTTCTCTTATCAAGACTGCGCCGACTGCTGCCGCCATGACCGACTACAGGATTAATGGCTTTCCCTGCTCTGGTTTTGATAGCAGGGGTAGGGAGCTGAGATAACATTTCAGATCCTTGAACGCTTTCTCGTGATCTTTGGTCAACTCAAACTTCTGACTATTCCGTAGTATATCGTAGAATAATCTGTATTTATTAGAGGATCTAGAAATGAACATGCTCAAAGCTGCTACTTTTCTAGCCAATCCATGAACGTCTTTTGGTCTTTCTGGCGATCAAAGCTGAAGCATAACTTTGATCTGCTCCGTGCTGGCTTCTATTCCTTTCTGCGTCACTATATATCCCATAAAGTTTCCTGACGATACTCCAACGGATAATTTGGACGGATTTAGCTTCATTTTGTACTTCGCCAGGGTGCTGAAGGTGTCTGTCAGGTGATCCATGTGCATTCTAGCTTCCTTCAACTTTACCACCATGTCAACAATGTATACCTCCATCGTTTTCCCTATCTTCTCTTTGAACATCATGTTTACAAGTCTATGGTAGGTTGATCCTATATTCTTTAGTCCGAATGTTACTTTGTAGCAAGTAAATTACTCTTTCTGACATAAATGAAGTTTTTTCCTGGTCCATAGGGTCCATTTTATCTCATTATAACTGCTCCACGCATCCATATTAATTTTAAGAAACTTTATCAGCTGTTGACGGAGGCTGCCTGTGCAACTTGCCTCAATCAACATTGTTCTCTCTGGGTGCATTTTGTCCAAGTTGACATGATCTAGGTCCTCTGCAGGATGCTCGACATAATTGTTCTAGACACACTGGTTCTATAATTGCTATGCTGGGGGGGAAGGTTGTGGCCTTGAATGCTTTCATGTAACATCCTTTGGCTTCATCCTGGTTTCCTTGTCTCCTCGTATATCCTGCGTTCCCCATGGCGTGGGGAATTTTATGCACAGGTGATATGTTGAGGGGACTTCTTTCATATGGTGCAGTGATGGTCTTCCCAAAATAACGTTGTAGGTTGCGGGACCGTCGATGACTAGATACTTCAGTTGCTTGTTGATCCCTCCTTCGTAGGTCGGAATTAAAACTTCTCCGAGTGAATGGGTTGTTTCCCCACTGAACCCCACTAATATAATGGCATTTCTTTGCATGTCCCCTTCATTCAACCCCATGTTTTTTCATTGTTTCTAGCATTACCAGGTTAACTAAGCTTACTGTGTCTACTTGTACCTTTTTCACCGTACAATTTGCTAGAGACAAGGTTATAATCAATGCATCATGGTGTTCTTGATTATCCTGGATGTCGATTTCATCGAAGGTGACAGCTGGTAGGGTATTATGGGTTATCCTGCAGAAAGTCTCCGGCCTATTCCTCTTGAATTTAAAAGCATGTCTCTTTGCGGCTGAGTATGTCATCCCACTTTGATCTAAGCCGCCCGTTATCACGTTAATTATTTTTGTGAGATTGTCGTTGCATAAGGTACAGTCTGGCTTGTGGATGTAATACCCGATATTTTAGGAACCTTTGACTGACCTTTGACCTTACGAGATTGTCCGTAGGATGATATTTTGGGAAATCTGTACTCTTCAGCAGGGAGTACTCGAACTAGTAGACTCTACTCAGTCGAGTGCAGAGATCACTCGACCGAATGCAGCCTACTCGACAGAGTGCACTCTTACTCGGTCGAGTGTGGCGGAAATCAGACCGCGATAAATATAATTCGGAAGTTCTTTTTTCGATCAGTATTTACATAACTTTCCCGTCTCTCTCTTAAACCTAAACATATCGTCCCTCAGACTCTCAAACCCCAACCACCCATTGAAACTACCACCTGGAGAGCCGCCGCGGGATCCTAACGGTAGACGCGGCTGTCATGTAAGGAAGACAACTAGTCTGACCATGTAAGTACCTTTCTAATAATTACCTTTGCCTCTAGTGACCATAGTCGTAATAGGATTGTATTGTGAATCTCGATTGGAATTCGAAATATGATTGTGCATGTACCTGTGTGTGGGTGCGTCGGATGGTGGCTATGTACAGGAACGCAAAAAGGTAGGGTTTTCGTACTCAGTATTGTGTATGTTAATCATTGTGATGAGATTGTTATTGTGATGTTGTGATTGTTGCTATTGAGGATAGTCATTATTGTGATGAGTTTATTATTGTGATGTTGTGATGGCTGTTATTGAGGATGGTCACTATTGTGACGATAATGGAGTTTGGGTTGTTGCAATGGTTACTGGTTGGTGATTCCATTGGGAGACGAATCACAGCCTGAGTTCGCCCCTGTAGTTATCCCGCTACGTGGGAGATTTGAACATTAATGTTCCGGGTTTGTCTCGCTGCGGTGAGATGGAATTTCGACGCCTGTGGCTGCAGTCCAGGGTCAATTGGTGATTTTTGTGTAGAGCAGGGATGGTAACCTGAGTCTACTGAGCTGACCGCTGCAGTGGCCCTCTGATTTCTGTTTCCCTTGTTCTTGGCTTGTACATTGGTTGGTATACTCAGTACTGAGCCTTTTGTAGTTGAAAACTGTGATGATCCATTGTGGAATGGGGAGGAGATGATTACAGGTTATGTGCTTGATGGTTGGGATAAGCTGGGACGCGAAAAGTCGATGACCACGTTATTGTTGCTGGGTCTAGAGTTTACGAGTCGGATTGACTGTGTCTATTTATGTTGTTTAGCGTTGTATTAAAGATTAAAGTATTAATCAAAAAATAAACTTGTTTCGTTATTGTCTTATGAAGTTAACTTCCTCGGACAACCGAGATGATAGCGCCCTTATTCACTGGGGAAGGTCATGTTGAAGGCTCTCTGGTAAGTAGGGATATTACAGTGGAACCTACCCTTCCCTGCGGCCAGCCTCCACGTGGTAATAAGTGATTCATGCTCCCTAGGCTATACAGATAACTAACTTCCTTTTGCAAGGTGTAACATTCTTCTGTGATATGGCCAATGTCGTTATGTAATTCACACTTTTTACCGTTATCCTTCCTCCATGCATGCCCCTTTATTTGTGGTTTAGGCCATTTTACCTTTCTCCCCTACTCTTTTAGTGCATGAAGGAGTGCTGCCATCCCTGTTGTGAATCTGTATTCACTAAGGCTTAGATCGTTTCTCCCTTATATCTGCTACAGGTTTCCTGGTTCATCTTTCTATACTAGGTAGGGTTGTTCATCGCCCCAAAATCGGACCGGAATCGGACAAACCAGCTTGGAATGGAGACCATATGTCTAAGAAATTGAATACCGAAGACCGGACCGGCTAGTACAAGACCGGACCCGGAACACAGTTACGGTCCAAACCCCAAAGCCAACCAGATAGACCTTGAAACTCTTTTTTTCCGTTTCATGTGTATTTACATCATATGTGAAATTTTGTGTTTGTATTTTTCCAGTAGCCTTATATCATCGTTCATCACATTGCCACTGAAATATACATATGCATTATTAAATCGAGAAATTCAAAACATAGGAAACAAAATGAGGATGGGATAAATCTACTTAACAAAAGTAAATAAAAATATACAACGCAAATTTCTGGCTTAAACATGATCAATAAGAATCAAATTTCGTAGAAATATTGCTGGTTCGTCTTCTGATGAGTTTCCACTCTGCAATTCCTTTGTATTATTGTTTTTCCAAACTTTTCATAAATAGATGTTGCATTCTCTTTATCTAAAAAAGAATATAAAAATGGCGAAGTAATATACTAATGTAGTATAAAGGATTAAGGATGATGTATATTGAATATGTTTTGGAAGTACGAAAAAGAATAAACATAAAGAATGGAGAAAGAAGATTCAGAATAAGGAGCTAATAGAAAAATTCAAAAAATAAAGAATATTTATAGTTGTATAGGCACATACAACTATATAACCCTAGTGTGCCTTGTCTATGAAACGTCATGCCTACACCAGTTTTTGCAATTTTCAATGCTTTGCAGCCAATTGTCTCGCATGCGTTACACATTCATTACTTGATGGACTAAGTTTAATGCCAATTGCAGCTAACTGTCTCGCATGAGTTACACATCCATTACTTAATGAACTAAGTACCAAGACTTACGCTCAACTACCGCTCTTCTGCAAATCAACTTGCCCACTACCGCTCTTACAGTCTTGGTCCGGGTTTTTGCGGTTTTTGACCGGCCACGATCGGAGACCCGAACCATATAAACAAGGTACCGGAGACCGGCCTAGAAGTGAACCGGTCTTGTCCAGTTTGCCGGGTCGGGTCACTTTTTGAACAGCCTTAGTTCTAGGCATGCCTCTTCTAGATTTTGCATCTTTTTCTAGCCAGATTGCCGCGGTTGCTTTGGCTTGATAGTCCTAAAGGTCTGCTAAGGATACCTGGCTAACTCCTTATATAGATCTAAGTCATTATGAAGGCCCTAACGGAATGCTTATATTGATGTAGGGACATAACATCCCTGTATTGCCACCTTCTCTGTGTTGAACCGGGTTGAAAAAGTCTCTAGTACCTTCGTCAAACTCATGGACCACTTTTTAAAGGTCGCTGGTCCGCTTTGATGGTTTTATGCTACTGGCGAACTGCTAGTTAATTACATTAACCAGATCAGTAAAACTGGAAATAGACTTGTTTGGCAGACTGGCGAACCATAATAGGGCAAATCCAAATAATGTTGAACCGCATCCTTTACATATACATGTCTCCTTAGCGAGCCTAATTTTTTTATCACCATCATTTTATACTTGAACTAGCTTATGTGATCCATGGGATATGTTGTAGCGTCATATAATGTTCGTAAGAGGGCATTGAATCCCTTAGGTACGGCAACCACTGTTATATCGTCCATGCATGAACGATGAATTTGCATAACGTTCGTGAGTTTCCTTCTCGGGGACAATGAATTCATGGGATCCTTCTAATCATGTCATTGAGTTCCAAGAATTATTGGTCCTTGATGATATTGTAGTTAGCATTCTGGTGATAGAGGAATGGTTGTTACTCCTCTACCACGCCTCTTGGCCAAGTCGCCACCGGACATTGCTGGTGAGCGGCTATTGGAGTTACCGCTATCAAGGGTCCATGATTCCATCGTGTGATAATTTGTCCTGCAAGCCCTGCATTGTGCATCTGATTAGTTGTAGCGAGATGATTAGTGGAAGGGTTACCTGATCTGAGTCCGGAGCTGTTGGTTTCTTGCCAAGCATCTGGCAACAAGCAGCCTAACCCTTAAGGGATTATGTTGTCCTATGGTGGGGTCCCCGCTCTATCTAGCCCGATGACTAGTTCTGAGGGCACCAGGAGTGGTTGTTCCCTGCTCCCTGCTCCCAGCTCCTAGGTTACTAAGTGAAGAGTTTATCTTCTGTCATGTGTCCTTGCTTCCCTCTGACGCGGGTACGAGTCTCGGCTGCTGCATGGTGTATATTTGACCCCAAAATACCATATTGTCTTCTTCCTCAAGAATCTTTGCCTTCATGTTCTCCTTTCTCATTGTGTCAATCGATTATTTTAGAGCATCCATTCCTGATATTATGAGTCGAGTGGAGCTCAGCGGCGCGACATTCAAGGTTATCGTATGTTCATGCGCCTTTGCAGATTGCTGCTGGGAGAGGGATCAGCTCTCGGTGGATGTCATATCTCTTTGACTGGAATTCCTGGCGATGTTGTTTGTGGCTGCACTGATGTCGTTAGCGGATGACCTCCTTCAGATCTTTCGACGCGCTTCCGGTGGTTGTTTGTTTTTCTGACATGGTGGTTTTATGTTGATTAAGGTTAAAGACGACTATGCCCCATGATGGGCACCAAACTGTTTGGTATTTTTACCGTTTATATTGCGTAGGGTTAAAGTGGCTTAATATCGTTAACTGGTTTGCTTGATTGTAAGTGATACGAATTGCGATAACGTAAAAAAAGATAAACACAAGAGATTTGGTGACGTTGAAAACCCTATGAGGGAAAAACTGCGGGAAGGGGATGATACCCTTCCAAATATTCACTAGTAAACTTAAGATCAACCGTTTAGTACAAAGGAGGCTATATCACTAATTATATTGCTAGTGTTAGGGTTGTTGTATATTTTTCTGAATGGGCTTCCTTCTCCCCTTGCGTTGCTTTATATAGGACTAAAGCTAAGTAGAGTTTAGCTTACTTAGCCTCCAAGTGAGTCGTTTACTTCATAGGTTGCTGCCCTCTGGGCCTTCTAGATCGCTGGCTCCCCTCCTTATGGGTTTGTACATATGTCACCCTCCTTGACATCCCTCGTTCGCCCATCAACCATTCGGCCCACACTCCTTTACTCATGTCAGTAAGCCCAATATTCGTACTAGTGAAATTAGGCCTAAACAATCAAACGCAGTAGAAATGTGAAATATTTGGCTTTCGACCATAAAGAATCTCGTAAGGCGGTATCTTCAGGATAGTTCTAATAGAAGCGCGATTATGAATAGAACAAGTTGTGTTCACAGCGTCCACCCAAAAACTATGAGGCAATCCACTACAAAGAAGCATGCTTCTAAACATGTCTTCGAAAGTCCTATTCATTCTTTCCACTACTCCATTTCGTTGACGTGTTCTTCGAGCCGAGCAATACCATATTCCATGCAAAACGTTATAAAGGAGTCATTTTCCAATTCTCTTCCATCATCCGTTCTAATAGAGAACTTTGTCACCACAATTTTGCAATAAAGAAAACACATAGATTTGCAGCGAGATACAAGATTTTTAAAATTTTAAAGGCAAAACCACGAATGTCACTATATAATAAAACTTTAATGAATCTTTTATACAAAATGTAACTTAAAAAAATGTAAGGGTACCCAAATTCAGCAAAACCACACGAAAGAGCCGGAAAGAGTTCAAGTGCCATCTTCCGGCTAAACCACACGGAATATGGGATCAATATTAAACAAGAAAGTATACTACATGCAATGACACCACCTCGCGAGAATTCAACATTTAACGGCCGGATCGATCAACGCTAAGCGTACGCCTCCCATTAACGTCGTCATATTCCCACTAATATGTCAAATAATATACCCTCATCGCTCCGACATCAATTTTAACGAGTATAAGGGTACAAACGGAGAATGAAAGTTCCACATCATCATACAGACGCGACTCGGCTGACTATCCAAGTTAAGTACAACTCAAATGAGTGAAACATCCAAACCCATCACTATGTAACAACCCGAAAAGTACCCAAGTTTTCTAGTAAAAATATTTACTAACACGTTTCAGTAGAACTTAAGTTTTTGAAATAGGAATTTTTGTTCGGAGTCTTATTTTGAAATTCCGCGTTCGTATTTGGAATTTTTGAGAGATTTCATGAAAAGACCGTTTTTAGTCATCTTTGACTTTTCTTGACTTTTAAGTCATCTTTGACTTTTCTTGACTTTTTGAAAGTCGTCATTGACTTTTTCTTGACTTTTAAGTCGTTATAAACTTTTCTTGACTTTTAAGTCATTTTTGAATTTTCTCGACTTTTAAGTCGACTTTGACTTCCGTTGACTTTTCCCGACTCGCCTTGCAAGTTTGAAGACCGAAATTTTATTTAAAAAAATAATATTTTTGATTTATTTTTATTTTTATTAAGATTTATCATAATTTAATATAATTATTTTGAATTTATTCGGAATTTAAAGAATAACTTTTACGGTTTAATCCCAAACGTCATTTAACTATTCCCGGGTCAACTTAAGTCTCGAAACCCGACTTTGACATGAGTCATACGCCCCATGTCACTTTTTTTCCACTCATATTAGATCTTTTAATTAATATGATTAAACTAATAAAAATATCTAAGATATTTGTAACTTTATCGGTCTGTCAACTTAAACTCAGCAAATCGCGTAAAAACAGACCCGATTCCTCTCCATTTCACACGTCTCTTTTTCCCCTCTTAAGCCTTGATATTTTCTTTCTTTTCATTACTCACCAACAACTTTTCATTTTACAATCAATCAAATTAAGATCTAATTAATCGTTCGTCATCGTTCTTCATTCGTTCTTCGTCGTTCTTCATTTGTTCTTCGTCGTTCTTGAGCAAAATCATCATAAAACCTTCATTTCTTAATTAAATCCGTCCTAACTTATATTTCTAGAATCTCCTCTTCGCTCTCCATCTTCAAG
>JAIUZE010025319.1:0-13932 GCA_022085475.1 Heliosperma pusillum | reverse complement strand
GGACTCTTTAATTGGCGATAATAACGATGCTAAATTGACGATCTAGGGAAATAAAATGATTACAACGGTATTGAAATTGAATCTAAAATAACATGTACAAATAGCAATCAAATAAGAAACATAAAGACTTTAAACAAAAGATAAAATAGGAATACCTAGATGACGATCAACAACGACAATGATGAAATATAAACAACCACAATAGAAATTCCTTGCATAGAATAGTCGATCCACGAATTACAATACTTGTATGTAGTAAAGTAGATTACAAAGATAGATCTTTTATTGATCTAGGCTACGGATTTGATGTAGAAAAAAGACAGAAATAAACTAAGAAACTAAGGACAAAAAGGAAGAAGAGAATGATCTAGACAAGAGAAGAGAGGCTAGGTTTCTCTCCTCTTAATCTAGGGTTTCTAATGTAAAGAGAGAAGTGTGTAGAAGTGTAGGGAGGTGTATCTAATTGTGTGTTGAGAAGTGTGGCTGAGCCTCTCTTTATATAGCAGTAGGTTTCGTGGGGGAGGGGTCATGCATTCATCACATAGGACAAAAAGGAGGAAGTCGAAGCAAAAGCTCGGATCAGCAAACATACCTGATCGAGTACACTACTTACCCGATCGAGTATGTAATAATGATCTTGGTTTATTGAATTTCTTTTCATCTCCCCTTGCATATGACTTGACTTTCATTATCTCCCTTGACCTCTTGAGTCGGGTTTGTTGATAGGGTTTGATGTAAAATGATGATTTCTTCGCCTAACCGATCAATCTTCTAACAACTGCGAAATCGTCTTTGCTTCTTCTTTCTTTTGAATCAGTGAACCTTTTTGAAATGCCTTTGACTTGGTCAAGCTTGCTTCTTCAAATCGTCGGGTTCTAGGCAAATGCTCGGAAATATAGAAAAAGGGCGTAGAAACGTCACTTTCCCTACAAAACAGGTTAGAACATAGGAATTCGCCTAGAAGACGATATTAGCTCATAAAATGGCTTAACAAAGCACAAATGACATACAAAACCGAGCTAAATTGGGGGTTAAAATCATACAAATGTTCACTTATCAATAGCCCTTCCTCAGGTAAGTCTTCAATGTAATAGTATCTATCAACTTCACCTTAGGCTTCACCATGAACCCAGGGTACGACACCCGAACTCCTTTCGGTCCCCTTAATGACACCTTCTTTAGATGACACTCAATATTAGCTTTATATCTACCCAACCAGTCCATCCCGACAATGACTTAAAATCCATCCAACAGGAACTCAAACAAATCAACAGGGAAGTTCACCTCCGTTACAATCATGGACACCCCTCTATACAACCTACCACAAGACACAGACTCTCCAGAAGGTATAAATACCTCATCATTTGTAGACTCACTACCTCCCAACCCCAATAACACAGCATGACTCCTTGAAGTGAAAAAAATGGGTTACCCCTGAATCGAATAATACAAACGAAGGAATATTATTAAAAAGAAAAGTACCGGTAACAACCAGAGCGTCCGCCACAGATTCTTGCTTTCCCATCATGAACATGTTATCACTGTTCTTCTGGCCACCACCCTGAGCTGTGCTTGCTGATACTACAGTCTTTGAAGCCGAACTCTAGTTCTCTCAATTGTTGTTGTTGTTCTTGTTGTTGTTGTTCTGCCTATGATGACCACCAAAACGATTGTAGACGACGCCGGTTCAACTCTGACTTCCTTGCCGGATCCATGAACCTGCAGGTCGATTACTAGCTATGCTATGCGAGTAGCCCCGCTGATATGAGGATTGGTTACCCCACGTCCTCCTAATGATGGACACTCGAATCTCTTGTGGCCCACACCGCAATAACCATAACACTTTGGTTCGGAGACCTCACTAGTAGCTCTAACACCATTTCCCACAGCCTTTTGTCCTCCACAGTAGCCTCCGCCACCAGAATAGGATCTGGTCTGCGAATATTTGCCCTTCTTGTAGGTAGAGTTTCCTCCACTCTCGCTTGTTGTTTTGCTCTTACCACCTTCCATTGCCTATCTAGCCTCCTTGGTCATAACCGCCAACCTCTCAGCTAGGGACTTCTTACTGCATTGCATCTCATCGGCATAGCTCGCCAACTCCGTGAACTTGTTGTGGTACTCTGTCACTAGCACCTCTTTGGCCATTCAAAAGATCTCGAATTCGGACCTCAGCTTTACCCTCACATGCTCGAGAACAAACGCACGCCGGCCTCATCTCTGTCTTGAAATCCCTCCAAGGGATTGCTACCTCCCCTTCACCCACATAATAGTCCTTCATAGCCTCCCTGTCTCTGAACCACCACTTTCCCGCGTAACCCCTCAAGTAGAACCCGCCTTGCTACACACATAGATTCGCTGGACAATTGACCACCTCGAAAATACTCTCCATCTCGCAGTGCCAGTCATCTAGAAGATGTGGCGCACCGGTACCCTCAAAGGTAGTGGGTCGCTGACGAGCGATGGCAGTGCTGATGGTAGTAGCATTAACTACCATCTCTCGATTTCCACCCACATTTTTAAGGGCTTCAGTGAGCGCTTTATTTTCTTCGACAAGTCTAGCAACCTCCTCAGCACTATACTCTGAAGTTGCATCTGACGCAATAGCTCTCGTTGCTGGCATGATATCTTCAATAAGAATGGAAAACATAGTCACAAGCCTACGACCATAAACGGACAACGGTCCTAACATAAAAACACTTCGTCGATTACAACAAGCCACTTGGCCGAGTCAACCTCACTCGATCGAGTACTACAAGCATCGCTCGAGTGCACCAAAAACGGAATTCCACTTAAACATTCAGGGATTTTCACTCGGTCGAGTGTAGAAAGGCACTCGATCAAGTCACATACACTCGGTCGAGTGACCTAGATCAGTATTCGCCTAAAATATACAGGGACTTTTGCTCGATCGCGTAATGGTACTCGGTCGAGTCTCTCATACTCGGCCGAGTGTCAGTATGGGCTCGGTCGAGTCACTATTTCTCATCACATAAAATTCACATCGACTTCTCCCACTCGATCGAGCGTCAGGTGGTCGGTCGAGTAGCCCCCTACTCGATTGAGTACCCTGTCCCACTCGGTTGAGTCATGCAATGATACTGCCCCCGTACAGCATTTACTCATGTATTATTATATACATAATATGTCATACAAAATCCTCATGCTTGAATACATTATTTAACTCACATTAACACTATATGTATCATGTAATCACATGTACCTCACATATATATCATGATTGACAATAATAACACAAGATCTCATGTAAAAGTGGACATCATTCATACCTAGTACATGCTCAAGTACTACATTCACATATACATGGTCATTAACATCATCTTATCATCCCAAAAGTCATCATTCTATAAATCATTCACTTCATATAAGTTTATATTATGCCATCATATTTCGTACGCAATATATCATATCTCTGTAGTCAATATCTCACTACACTATCAATGACAATCTCATGTGATACACACATGCCACAATCATTCTCCACTCCATTCCACATCCACCTCCACCTCCATGTGACATATTCTAAACAGACAGCATATGAACAATATCAAATACACATAACGGTCTGACACTCCCCATAGTGACCAAGTAAGAGCTATAGGGACAAAGGTGCGATTCTGGGACGTCTCCCACATCTTTGCGGTAGCAACCTATGACTCCTACCCGGGTTCATTTAATTAGAATCTCCTAGTTTTGGTTCATTGGTTTTAGGTTCCAAAATCGATCGCTCTGATACCACTTTGTAACACCTCCATACACCAAGGTGCCTTACAAAACCCTTTTAGCACATGGGAGTGCTACCATCTCGGTTGCCTGAAGTAGTAAATATCATAACAAGCAATAAAGGCACAACATTTATTTAATCAATGTTTAAGTGTCAATACATAAACCAAACAGATGACATACCATCTGACCAATAATCCAAATCCACAATGATAAAGTACTAATAAAGAATAAAAATGTTTAAATGACTTCTAATAGTTTAAGACTCCACGACTGACAAGCGGAAACTAGACACAGTGTTGGACCTATTTTATAGTTTTGATAATGATATGTGTTTACTTGATAATGTGCTTTACTTGATATATCATATGCATGTAATTGTGTGTTTTAGTCTTAGCATAGCTATACAATAAAGAAGATCAAATTTATAGGAACTTCAGGCATAACATTGAATTATTCTGTGAGACAAAGTTATAAGAACTTCAGGAATAACTTTGGAAGTTCATATGCAAAGTTATAGATACTTTGTTATAACTTTAAAGAAACAATTCAAGCAAGATCTACCTCAAATAACACAAGACTCAAGATGGAGGGTCTTTGTGATCAAGATGAAGAGATGATCCGTATACTGAAAATCTTTGTGAATATTAGATAGTATAGGTCGTCATTCGCTAACTATTCCATTAGAGTGATTTTAAGTTCAAACTTATAACTTTAACCTATAACTTTGGATGATAAATATTGATGCATGATTTTGGAAATAAATATTTTAAATGTTTTCAAAAAGAGAAAGAGTATTTTTATATTTATCAAAAGTTTTAATAGAGGATGTATTTATGAGATTCTATTGGTTAGTAATACAACTTATGGGTTGTCATGCTACCTAGGGTTTCTAATATATTTTATCTCAATTTGTTGTTAACCTAATAAGCCCACCTAGGGTTTGAGCCACCTAGGGTTTCGTGTAAATCAAGGATTGTGCCACCTAGGGTTGCGTGGTCCTAGGGTTTCATGGAGATAGGGATTTCGGCCACTATAGGTTGGTTTCCTTGTTTACCTTAACCTAGGATTCTAATATATCTTTACAACAATATTTTGAGATATTAAAGATAAATATATTTCTTAAAGAAAAAGCAAATAATATTTTGAGATATTAAAGATAAACATCTTTTTTTTTAAATATTAAGCTAGGGTTTTAGATTTTATATCTCCTATACTTCTATTATAAATACTCCTTCCCATTTCAATCAATAAATAAAAAACGGCACACACATACATTGAGAGAATTTTCCAAAATCGTTTTTAAAGCAAACCTTGAGCAAAATATTTATTATTTTTAGTGTTTTTTTCTCGAAATTAGTCGTGCATCAATCTTTGTCAATCGCTCGCGTGAAATACGTTATTGGATAATAGTACATCACATAATCTTACTATTCTTTAACGAGAATATGTGTGAGTTATATTGTACTTTCTTATTAACGTAAGATAGCATAGAGTATATAGCGATACTCACCTTGAGTTATAATCATAGTTGATTATATGAGTGGGTTGATAATTTTTGTAATCCGTAGAAAGGTACTAAGAATTATTAATCGAGAATAGTGGACGTAAGTTTCAACTTGTGAAACTGAACCACTTCAAAAATCTGTGTGCCTCTCTTTACTCTCTTTACTTTTCGTTATTTCGTTACTTGCGCTTACTTTGATTAATTAATTAGTTGATTTTAATCTATAAGATCAAATAATTAATTACATATCATTTAAATCAAAAAAGTGGGGCTAGTTTTTAATACTCAATTCACCCCCCCTCCCTCTTTCGTATTCGATCAATAGACTCTACAATTGGTATCAGAGCCTCGTGCTCTTGATTGCCTTACATCAAGTAGTCTGATCCGTTTTATCTTTTTATTTTTTATTTATTTTCCGCTGCATTTAATTTCATTTTAATGGACTCCAAACATCTGAAGTGTCCCGTATTCAATGTGAAGAACGACAGTTTATGGAAAAATATGGTGACCCATTACATAAAGGGTAACGATTGGGAGTGTAAGCTAATCATTAAGAATGGCCCTAATAAGATCATGCTTGGATCTGTTACTGGCACTTCCACCGAAAAAAAAGAAGATTACTATGTTGAGGCAGATTATAAGAAGGCTGAGACAAATTCAAAAGCTATCAGCCTGTTGCAAAACGGCATGATTTCAACTGAGTTTGACTGTTTCTCATCTAGCTCTACTGCCAAGGAAATATGGGATGGTCTAGAGTTAGCCTATGAGGGAACAACTGTTGTCAAAAAGCAACGTATTGCATTGTTGATGCAAAAATACGAATTGTTCTCTATGGAGCAAAATAAATCGCTTGACAGCATGTCCACTCGCTTCTCTAGTATCATTAATGAATTGAAAAATCTTGGAAAAACTTTTGACTCCGTGGAAATTGCCAGAAAGATCCTTAGAAGTCTATCTCGACGATGGAGACCTTAGGTGACGGTAATTGAGGAATGTAAAGATCTATCTAACCTAACTTATCAAAAGCTACTCGGAACCCTAATGGCTCACGAGATTACTCTTGATGAGAATGAGGCAAACGATAGTAATAGTAAGAAAGTGGCTTTACAAGCAGAATCTAGTGAAAAACATGATTCGGATCTTGAAGATGACATAGTGTTATTTGCTAGACGTTTTAAGAAAAAATTCTTTAATAAACCACAAGGGAAAATGTTTAACAATAATACTAACAAATCTTATAAGAAGCCAATCGAGTCAAAAGGGTCTCTCTAAAGTCGTGGTTGCTTCAAGTGTTGGGACAATGATCATATGATTAAGGATTGCCCTACTTGGAAGAAAATCAAAGACAAAAATCAACGAGACAAAACCAAGAAGGAATTCAAGCAAGTCATGATGGCTTATTACTGGGGAGATCTCGACACATAAGACGACGAGTCAGAGGAAGACGAAGTTGCCAACCTGTGTTTAAGCAACGTCACTCTTGACCTAATTTCTGACAGTGACAATGAGAGTGAATCCGAGATGTGCCTTGTCGGCAACTCAGATTTAGAACCAGAATCAGAAGATAATGAAGAGGTTAGTCATCTTGAACTTAAAAATCAAGTTAATAAATTGTCTAAGAAGTCTTTAATTAAGTATTTTGAAGAAACCTTAGATCATTGTCATGAACGGAGTCTTGAATTAAAAGATCTTAAGGAACAAATTCTTGACATTGCTGGGGAAAACCAACTTCCAAAGGCCAAAGCTAAAAGTCTAAAGTTATGGCAACTTCAACTACAACTTCAGACATGACAAATGTTAAAAAAGAAGCTCTTGAGTCTAAAGTTGTAGCTAATGAAGCTATAATCTCAGAGTTAAAGCTCAACATTAAGCATCTTCAAGCCAAAGTTATAGATAATGAGGCTATAACTTTAGAATTGAAGAAAGTCAATGAGCTTTTGAAATCTGAAGCTAAGGCAAAGGAACTTGCTAACATTGATCACAAGAAAGAAAACTCCTTTCTTTCTCAGCAATTGAAAGATATAAAGGCTGAATTCTCCCAAGCCAAAGATCAACATAATGAGGAGAAATTTATCTTGAACAAACGCTTTAATGATTTTCGTGAAAACTTTAAAAAGAACAATCCCTCCAAATACTCGAATGTAAACCATTCGTTATGTGAAAAAGAAATTCAGTCTATGAACGAATTGCTTCTACATGCACGAAAAGTTCATGATAAATGGGAAGGAAGTCAGAAAGTCTTAAACTTCCTTACCGAACAGTCTGACAATAACATGAAGATGGGTCTAGGACATGAATGTTATAGTCGTAGAGACCATGATAAATGCAAATCTACTCCTTCTGACCGTGATTTCAGAAGAAGGAAGTTTGTCAATCTTTTAGAATATCTGATTTGCAATTATTGTGGTCACAATGGTCATATTAAAGAGAATTGCGTTAAATATGTCAACGACAACAAAACTCAAACTGATATCTCGACAGTGGTTGTTCGAGACACATGACCCGAAACAAGAATTTTTTTCTTTCACTAGAGCCCTTCAACAGTGGCAAGGTCACCTTTGGAGACAACAAGAAGGGCAAGATAATCGGTGTAGGTAAGATTGGTATATCTTCTTCATATGCTATTAATAATGTTTATCTGGTAGATGGTCTTAAATATAACTTACTAAGTATTTCTCAATTATGTGACAAAGGCAATAAAGTAGTTTTTCATTCAAATGTTTGTCGTATCATAATTGAAGGTACTAGTAATGTTATTTTAGAAGGTCTACGTAAAAGGAACGTGTATATGATTGATTTAAACAAAGTTACTACAAGTTTCTTTACGTGCATGAAAGCCACTGTGGATGATTCATGCTTGTGGCACAAGAGGTTTGCACACATCCTTCCAACGATTTTAAAGAAACTCAAATTGTGGGATTTAGTTGAGGGTTTACCCTCAATCAAATACGAATAAGAAAAGATGTGTGACTGATGTGCCCGATGTAAACAAGTTAGATCTTCATTCAAACCAAAACGAGTAGTAACTACAGAACGTCCACTTGAGTTGGTACACATGGACTTGTGTGGACCTATGAAAGTCAGAAGCCGTGGCGGATCAAGGTACGTATTCGTCCTAGTCGACGACTACTCAAGGTATGTATGGCCTATCTTTCTATTTACTAAAGATGAAACTTACGATGAGTTTGTGGTACTAATGAAGCTTGCCCAAAACAAGTATGATAAAAAGTTAGTTTCCATTGGTACAGATCATGGCACCGAATTTGATAATTAAGCTTTTATAGAATATCGTAGGGAGAATGGTGTAGGACATAACTTTTCTGCACCACGAACCCCACAACAAAACGGTGTCGTGGAACGTATGAATAGAACATTAGAGGACATGCCCCGCAATATGCTTTTGTGTAGTGGCCTTCCTAAGAACTTATGAGCCGAAGCCATTAATACTGCATGCTATGTGCACAATAGAGCTATGATTAGACCAATTCTAAAAAAGACTCCCTGTGAACTTTTAAGAGGGAGAAAACCCAATATAGCTCACCTTCGTTGCTTCGGTAGTAAATCTTTTGTCCATAATAATGGAAAAAGTAATTTAAGCAAATTTGATCCACGAAGTGACGAAGCTGTGTTTGTTGGTTACTCTAATAATAGTAAAGCTTTTAAAGTCTTTAACAAAAGAACTTTGTGCATAGAAGAAAGTGTTCATGTTGTATTTGATGAAAATAATGTGCCTGAGCAAGTTGAACAGAATGAAGAAGAAGACATGAATGATCCCGACTTTCGCCTTTCAAGGGATGACCTACCAGATATCAATGAAGAATTTAGTGAAGGAATCAATGATGAACTTGATAAATACGCAAATGATCTTGAAAAGAGAACTGAGACAATTGTTGATGATACGAATGTCTCTTCTCAAAACAAGGAAATGGAAACCAAAGTTATAAATGATGATGCTATAACTTTGGACCCAGATCAAGATATTATAACTGAAGTTGTACTAACTTTAGCTATAACCCCAGAGTCCAACTCAGGAAGAACCAATCTTGACTCTGAATCATTTCAGGAAAGTGAGAGTTCATCAGATGATGATGAGCCTAGGAACTCTATGAAATGGAAATATAGGAGTTCTCATCCTATGGATAGTATCCTAGGAAGTTTGAATAAGGGAGTTCAAACTAGACAAACATTAAATAACTTTTGTTCATTCTATTCTTTTCTGTCTACAATAGAGCCTACCAACATCAAAGAAGCAATTGCAGAATCCGACTGGATTGTAGCAATGCAATAGGAGCTTCAACAGTTTGAACGTAATAAAGTTTGGCATTTAGTGCCACAACCTAATAGTCGAACTGTGATTGGTACTCGATGGGTATTCAGAAATAAATTGGATGACTCAGGAGTTATAGTTCGTAACAAGGCTGGATTGGTCGTTCAAGGTTATAATAAACAAGAAGGGATTGATTATGACGAGACATTTGCACCTGTAGCAAGACTTGAAGCTATTCGATTGCTTATCGCCTTCGCAGCTCATAAAGGAATGAAACTGTACCAAATGGACGTTAAGACTACTTTTCTTAACTGATATTTGGAAGAAGAGGTTTTTGTTGAACAACCTCCCGGATTTTTGAATAGCAAATTTCAAAACCATGTTTTTAAACTCGATAAATTTATATATGGTTTGAAACAAGCGCCTAGGGCATGGTACGACAGATTGTCCAAATTTTTATTACAAAACAATTTTAAAAGAGGATCTGTCGACAAAACCCTATTTCTAAAATCCGAGGGTTCTGATTTACTTGTTGCTCAAATTTATGTAGACGATATTATTTTTGGTTCTACTAAGAATAAATTGTGCAAGTACTTTTCAAATCTAATGACCTCAGAAATTGAAATGAGCATGATGGGAGAATTAAAATTCTTCCTAGGATTGCAAATTCAACAAACCAAAGAAGGGATAAAGATTCACCAACAAAAATATGTCAAGGAGCTAATCAGGAAATTTGGTATGGAGAACGCTCATCCTATGGATACACCTATGGTAACTGATAAAAAGTTGACCTTAGACGAAAATGGTAAGTCCGTAGATGAGACTACATATCGAGGTATGATTGGTTCTTTATTATATTTAACTGCAAGTAGACCTGACATTATGTTCAGCGTATGTGTCTGTGCTAGATTTCAATCATGTCCTAAGGAATCACATATGATTGCAGTTAAACGTATCTTGCGATATTTAATTGGTACATCTAATTTATATTTGTGGTATCCACTTGAGTGTAATTTCGATCTAGTAGGATATTCAGACGCAGATTATGCGGGATGTTCTTTAGATAGAAAAAGTACTTCTGGATTTGCTACGTTTGTTGGACCATGCATAATTACTTGGGGCTCAAAGAAGCAAAATTCGGTTGCGTTATCTACTGCAGAAGCCGAATATATCGCTGCAGGACTGGTATGTTCTCAACTACTTTGGTTAAAGCAACAATATGTGGATTATGGTGTTAATGTTGGTTGGATGCCTGTTTTTGTGCGAATGAGAGTGCATATTTTCTAAGAACTCAGCTCGCATTCGGTCATATAAAGCATATAGACAATTAGACATCATTTTGCGTTGGTGTGCCCATTTGTAGAAAAGGGCAACATTAAACTCGAATTTGTAGTAGTACTGACATCAATGGGCTTTTTTTTGGGGGGAAAACATGTTAACAAAGGCTGTTAGCGAGGAAGAGTTTTGAGATTTGGCGGTTGAAAATTGTTTAATCAGTAGCAATTAAATACATCTATTTATTTTGTGAACCTGCGTGACTGGCTAGAATAAGACGAGATTGTATGACTGTGTCCGCATATTTCATTGCTAGTATATTTGTGTTTAATATAATATATTTTACGTGAGTATCTTGCATATTAAGTGTTTTATGGAAATTGAATTATGATCCACATATTTGCCAAAAACCTATCTTATTCACTTTCCTAATCAAACCAAAATTCTACCCCAGTATCTTATGTTGGCCGAAATTCTCAACCAAAATAACCTTACCATATCTTTTTATTTACCTAATCCTATCCTTACCATATCTCAAAAATAATTACCTTAGATTCCTTTTCCTACCCAAATTCAAATAAAAAAAAAGGAAAAAGAGGAATAGAGCCGGCGCTACACGGCTACTCTACAAAAACACCACCACCCAAACTCCAAAACCCAAACCGAGTCGGGTTCGGTGCTTGAAGGTACAAAAAGGCGTCGATTAATAAAAAAAAAAGGGGGTACAAGAGGGTGTTAGTGAAGACCAAAAAAAAAAAAAAAAAAAATGGTTCAGTTATTATGAACCCGAGAGTGGCTGATTTTTCGGGGCTTGAATCGAAATTGGATGTGTTTATGGGAAAAGTAATGGAGCGCCTTGATGCGCAAGATATTTGATGCGGTTGTTGAAACAAAAAAAAAATGTAAAAACCGTGGCTATGGGGAACACTAGCTCTACCCGTGACCATGTCGGTTCGGGTGTGAGTAGTGAGTTGAGGTCTTGGATGACGGGAGTTGATGGTTGCCTAGCAAAATTAGAGAGGAATGTTGTCGATATTCGACAAGAGATGTATAGGCAAAGGGATCGGATGCAATTCTTAATGAGCCAAGGAGGTGCATTGGTGAAAAGCGGTTCGGAAATGCGTGAGGGGAGGCACACTATACTTGATGCGACGGAGGCTCGTTCTTTGAAGGTTCGAAACTTCGATGTTTGCCTCACCGCCCAAGCTACTCATGTGTCGACGTGCCTTGATCGTCTTTCTACTCTCGAGTACCGCACCCGACCCGATTACATTAATCCCAACATCATCTGACAACCCAAAAAGCCTTGATCTTCTTACCTTAGCTTGTTTTGTTTCTTGAACTACTTAACCTAATCGGCCCATTGGCACTTAACAATATATTTTGTGGTTTGTAGTTTTAATTAACATTTACTCTTGATTTTGCTTGGTATAAATCGTTTTATATTGCGTATTTTGCATATCTATTTCTTGCCTTGACATGTGTTATTCTAGTCGTTTCATGTCTTTGTTCTGGTCTTTTCAATGATGCCAAGAGGGGGAAGAAATGATATGATTTGAGTCTTTGCTTAAGCTTGCTCCTTGTCAAGACTCGTTATCTCTTAAATTCTCTCAAGCTATAACTTTGGCTAAGTTGTTTTGTTCTTGCGATCAAAGTTGCTATAACTTTGGAGTGCTTTGTTGAGGGGGAACCATACTTAGTCACATTGTTAAGAAGACTCTTGAGGAAATCATATGAGACTTGTCATCATCAAAAAGGGGGAATTTGTTGGACCAATTTGATAGTTTTGATAATGACATGTGTTTACGTAATAATGTGTTTTACTCGATATATCATATGCGTGTAATTGTGTGCTTTAGTCTTATTATAGCTAGCAACAATTATGGGAAGAAAGATCAAAGTTAGACATAACTTTGATAAAGTTTGTGAGACAAAGTTATAACAACTTCAGGAATAACTTTGGAAGTGAACATGGAAGTTATAGCTAACCAGGCATAACTTTAAAGAAAATCGCTTCAAACAAGATCTACATAAAACTACACAAGACTCGAGATGGAGGGTCTTTGTGATCAAGAGGAAGAGATGATCCGTATACTGAAGATCTTTGTGAAGATTAGATAGTATAGGTCGTCATTCGGTAACTATTCCATTCGAGAGATTTTATGTTCAAAAGTTATAGCTTTAGTCTATGATTTTGAATAATAAAATATTGATGCATGATTTTGGAAATAAAATGTTTTGAAATGTTTTCAAAAGTGAAAGAGTATTTTTATATTTATCAATAGTCTTATTAAAGAATATATTTATGAGATTCTATTGGTTAGTAATACAACTTATGGGTTGTCATGCTACCTAGGGTTTCTAATATATTCTATCTCAATTTGTTGTTAACCTAATTAGCCCACCTAGTGGTTGAGCCATCTAGGGTTTTGTGAAACCTAGTTTGTGCCACCTAGGGATTCGTGCTCCTAGGGTTTCGTGAGCTATAGGATTCGGCCTCCATAGGCTTGTTTCCTTAGTTTACCTAATCTAGGATTCTACTATATCTTTACAACAATATTTTGAGATATCAAGATAAATATATTTCTATAAGATAAACCAAATAATATTTTGAGATAAAGATATTTCTAAAAGATAAGCAAATATTATTTTATGATAAGATAAATATCTTTGTTAAATATTATTCTAGGGTTTTAGATCTAATATGATTCTACTACTATAAATACTCATTCACATGCAAATTGCAAAACACACGAAATACACAACACTTCACACGGCTATTTATTTTACTTGTGTTGATTTTCCAAAATCGTTTTAAAGCAAACCTTTGAGCAAATATTTATTATTTTTAGAGTTTGTTTTTAAAAGAGTCGTGCATCAATTATTATCAATCGCTTGAGTGAAATACGTGTTGGATAAGTACATCATTATAAGCTTACAATTCTTTAACAGGAATTTGTGTGAGTTATATTGTACTTTCTTATTAGCGTAAGATAGTATAGAGTATTTAGCGATACTCACCTTGAGTTATAATCATAGTGTTGATTATACGAGTGGGTTGGTAATTTTTGTAATCCGTAGAAAGGTACTAAAATTTATTAATCGAGAATAGTGGACGTAGGTTTCAACGTGTGAAACTGAA
>JAIUZE010025313.1:0-13821 GCA_022085475.1 Heliosperma pusillum | reverse complement strand
TTTTGGGACCAATCCTTTCTACTTTTGCTTGTGGTCTTCTCCAAGACGGCTTTTATTTGACGGTTTGAGACCTCTACTTGCCCACTTGTTTGAGGGTGGTAGGCAAGAGCGGTCTTGTGAGTGACACCATGAGAAGAAAGCAAGATCTTGAAAGTGCTCTTCCTAAAGTGCGAACCCCCGTCACTAATCACCACTCTCGGGGTCCCAAATCTAGGAAAAGTAGTGTTTTTGAAGAGCTTGATAACAACTTTAGCATCATTTGTGGGGTAGCCACGGCTTCAATCCACTTGGACACATAGTCCACCGCAACTAAAATGTACTCATTCCCTTAAGAGTTTTGGAATGGTCCCATGAAGTCAACTCCCCAACAATCGAAAAGCTCAATCTCAAGAATATTGTGAAGGGGCATCTCATTTCTTTGGCTTATGTTCCCCATTCGTTGACATCGATCACAAGATTTGACAAAATAATGGATATCTTTGAACATCGATGGCCAAAAGAAACCACCTTGTAACACCTTTGCAATGGTGCGAGATGAACCAAGGTGGCCCCCATAGGCCGAATTGTGAATCCGATCGACTATTTCCATTCCCTCTTCCCTCGGAACATATCTTCTAAACATGCCATCACCACACTTGCGAAAAAGATGTGGGTCATTCCAAAAGTAGCGTTTTGAGTCATGCTTCAACTTCCTTCTAGCTCTAGCATCCAACTCCTCCGGAATGAACCCGCTCACAATAAAATTCGCCAAGTCCGCAAACCATGGTGATTTACAACTAATCATCATCAAACTATCTTCTCTAAGCCACTCATTGATCGGTCCACTCTCATCCTTCAACCCATGATCTTCGGTGGTCAACCTAGATAGGTGGTCGGCAACAACATTTTCCGACCCCGCCTTGTCTTTAATCTCCAAGTCGAACTCTTGAAGTAATAGAACCCAACTCAAGAGCCTTGGCTTTGCATCTTTTTTCACTAACAATTGTCTCAAGGCGGAGTGATCCGAGTAAACAACTACCTTAGAACCAAAAAAGTATTGCCGGAAATTTTCCACGGCATGAACAATGGCTAACATTTCTTTTTCCGTCGTAGAGTAGTTGACTTGGGTTTGATCTAGAGTTTTGCTTGTGTAGTAGATGACATGATGCCTCTTGTCCACGACTTGCCCAAGTATTCAAGAGCTCATCATCTACCTCATGGTGATCTCCCATCTCCTCATCATGGAGTGCCACTTGTAGAGCTTCTTCTACACATTTCTCTTCTTCATGCACCTTTTCAACCACTTCCTCTATGACTTCTACCGAGCAAGCTTTGTGAAACATTGGTCCCTTCACTAGATGAGGAAGATTAAATTCAAGGGTTTCGTTCCCCACCCTAAAGGTTAGCCGCCCTTCCCTCACATCAATGAGGACTTCTCTGGTAGCCAAAAAGGGCCTACCGAGGATGATGGGAGTATGGCTATCCTCCGGGATATCTAGGACAACGAAATCCGTGGGAATCAAAAATTTACCAACTTTAACGGGTACGTCCTCAAGCACACACAAAGGTTGCTTAACGGACCTATCCGCTAGTTGGAGAGTCATAGAAGTGTGGGTTAAACTATCAAGCCCAATTCTTTTAGCAATAGTTAAGGGAATGACACTTACACTTGCACCGTTGTCACATAAAGCCCTTGAAATCATGACTCCCCCTACAACACAAGGGATAGAGAAACTTCCGGGGTCCCCAAGCTTTTTTGGCATTTTTAAAGAGTTAGGATTAATGAGGAGAGCACTACACTCTGCCTCCATAATCATAACATGTTGGGCACCCAAAGTCCTCTTGTGAGTCAAAACGTCTTTAAGAAATTTTGAGTAAGTGGGCATGTTCAATATAACATTGGGGAAAGGTAAGGTCACTTCAAGTCCCTCAATCATTTTTCTAAATTGGGTGAACTTGAAGTTTTCCTTAGTTTTCAAAGCTCTAGAGGGGTAGGGGATATCGGAAACAACAAGTGGAGGATCGGAAGATAACTTTGGAATGGGAGTTTTCTTGGTTACCTTAGCTCTTGCTATTGGTTGTACCTCTACTCCTTCATCATCGGCATCCTTGATCATCTCCTCCTCATAAGGCATAATTTCGATATACCCATCTTCTCCCTCTTTGGGTTGATCATCTTCACTCTTGCCATCATCTTTTAACTCCAAGGTAGGAGTCAAAATGGGCTCTTCGGTTTCATCACCCTCCTCAACATGCTCTTCATTTGGAATTTCATCATTCATCATGTCCAAGTAGGGGTTGTCGAGCACAAGTCCACTCCTCAAAGTCACCGCACATGCTTGGTGACTTGATGAAGCATCCTTGGAGCTTTTCCCTTGAGCAAGTAGACCTCCCGGAGGCCTTTGGGGATTGTTCAAAGCTTGAGAAGCTAACCTAGCTTCCAATTCCCTCACCTCTTTCTTGTGAGCATTGGTGACATTTTGCAAGGCCAAGTTGTTTTGGATCTCCATGTTTTTGACTAGTTGCAAAACATCACTCATAGAAGGCTCATTCTCTTGGTGAGGTTGGTTTGTTAAAGGGAGGGCAAATGCATAGTCATTTCGACTACTTGAACCTTGATTGTTGTTTCTTTGGTTGTTAAAGTTTCCTTGTTGGTTGTTATTGAAATTTCCTTGTTGTCCTCTTGAATCTTGACCATTGAAATTTGGTCCTTGATTGTTGTTGAAATTTGACCCTTGGCCTTGGAAAGATTGATCGGGGACCCCTTGACTTGCTTGATTGTTTTGGTTGCCTTGGTAAAAATTACCTTGGCCTTGGTTGTTGAAGTTTGGGTTCCCTTGGTTTTGGTTCCAATTTCCTTGACCTTGATTCCAATTACCTTGGTTTTGAAAGTTACCTTGGTTATTGTAACCTTGATCATTGAAGTATTGGTTTTGGAATTGGTTGGATCCTTGGCCTTGTTGTGAGTTGTTGAATTGATTATTGTAGTTTCCTCTTGAAAATTGACCTCCCCCTCTAGGTTGGGAAAAACCCGGAGGGTTGGAAGGTTGAGCTTGTGTGTGTTGAGGGTTTAACGCATTTTGGCTTTTGTAACTCATATTTGGGTGATTTTTCGAACCCGGATGATAGAAGTTGGAATTTGGGTTGTAAGCACCTTGGTTTTGGAATGGAGGCCTTGAGGGCCGTGGGTTGTTGTTGATCCCTTGGAATGCATTCACATGTTGATAGTCATTTCCTCCTTCATTATTATAAGATACATTATTCCCACAAACTTCAAAGGTGTGTCCATACCCATTGCAAATTTCACAAGTAGGGGTTTGATAAGCTTCCACCATAGGAGGTGCATAAGACCCACTAGCTTCATTCACATGATGGCCCTGACTTTGATTTTGAGCCTTTTGAAGCTCGGCAAAACCCTTAGTAAAAGTTTGTGTGAGCAAATCAATCTTGGCATTGGTATCCGCATTTGAAAAGTTCTCACTTGGGTACTTAGAACTCCTCCTCAAGCTATTTCCTCTAGTACTTATAATCGTTCCAATCAAAGTTCCTCTTATAATCAATCTTGGGTACTTAGTAAAAGCTATTTTTACAAAGAAAGGACAAAAGAGCATCCCAATCTCTCCTACAGAAGTCAGAATGTTCTTAATCCTACTCCACCGCCACATCAGCAACAAAGTTCCTCTTATGTGATTCCTCAGAATCGCAATTTCCAAGGTAATTATAATCGTTCCAATCAAGGTGGTCAAAACTTTCAACAACCTCCACCTCCACCACCTCCAAGTAATGATATGGCGGAATTGAAAGCCATGTTGCAGCAGAGTCTTATGATCCAACAAAAGCAAGATGCTCAGATATCACAGTTGATAGCTCATAATAAGATGGTTGACACTCAAATTGCCCAATTGGCAATTCAAAATCCACATAAACAACCAGGTAATCTTCCTCCTCAAGGGCACCCTCGACATGAACAAGCCAATGCTATCACTTTGAGGAGTGGAACCCATTACAAAGGCCCTGAAATGATAGGGGATGCAACCAATGAAAGCTTGGAAGTTGCTGATCAAAGTTCGAAAAAAGGCGAAAAAGAGGCTGAAAAGGGGGTTGCTCGATCGAGCAACACCCCCCTGATCGATCGAGCAACCTCTGAAAAAGTCGAAAATTTAGCTGGAAAAGTGCCTGAAAGTGACTGTACAGGAAAACTCGATCGAGCCAGACCTCTGCTCGATCGAGCAACCCCTGATCAGGATGAAAACACTTCTAATTCATCTTCCAAAGCTAAAGAAGCCGAGCCCATTACCATTGCACTTCCTTTTCCGCACCGCCAACATAAATCCAAGCTTGATAAACAGTTTGGGAGGTTTATGGAAGTGGTCAAGAATCTGCAAGTGCGTGTGCCTTTTACCGTGTTGATTACTCAAGTGTCGGCTTATGCAAAGTTCATGAAAGATATATTGACAAGGAAGCGGTCCTTTAATGAAGTGGAGACGGTTGCATTTACTGAGGAATGCAGTGCTGTGTTGCAATCGAGATCACCACCAAAGCTAAAGGATCCAGGGAGTTTTTCTATTCCTTGTAATATAGGTTGCTTGGCAATTGATAAAGCCCTTTGTGATTTAGGGGCTAGTGTTAGTGTTATGCCATTTTCTATATGCAAAAAGCTAAATATGGGTCAACTTACTGTTACAACCATGACCTTACAAATGGCCGACCGTTCTATTAAACACCCTTTAGGGATTTTAGAAGACGTACCGGTTAGAGTAGGGAAGTTTTTCATGCCAGTTGACTTTGTTGTCTTAGATATGGCTGAGGACACCCAAATTCCTATCATCTTGGGACGACCTTTCCTCCATACTGCGGGGGCGGTTATAGATGTTAAGAATGGGAGACTTACACTAACAGTGGAGGATGATACAATCACTTTTAACTTAGACAATGCCATGAAACATCCCATGTTAGAAGAGACATGTCATAGAGTCGATATTGTTGATATAACTATTGATGACTGTCTTTCTTTGTGTTTGAATAGGGATCCTCTGGAGATCGCCTTAATTTCCAGCACTGCTGAAGCTGGAAGCTCACGGAATGAAGAAGTAGTTGCAATGGAAAAGCTGCTGACAGGAAAGGATTGCAAGTTACAGAAGGTTTATAGCTTAGGTAACCCCACTAAGGTTATCGAGGTAAAGAAACCTGAACTTAAACCCCTCCCCTCTCATCTTAAATATGTTTTTCTTGATTCCCATGAGATGAATCCTGTAATTGTCAGTGCTAGCCTATCTAAAGCCAACTTTCTGATTTATTGGTGGTTTTAAAAAGGCACAAAAAGGCTATAGGCTATAGCATTGACGATTTACAAGGTATTAGTCCTGACTTTTGTATGCATCGTATCCACTTAGAAGAAGACCATAAACCTTGTAGGCAGGGTCAGCGTCGTTTGAACCCCACTATGCAAGAGGTAGTTAGAAAAGAGGTGCAGAAACTGTTAGATGCTGGGATCATTTATGCTATTTCTGATTCCAAGTGGGTTAGTCCTGTTCAGGTAGTCCCTAAGAAGGGAGGGACTACGGTCGTCACTATTGAGAAAAACGAGCTCATATCTACTAGACTAGTGACTGGGTGGATGTAGACTATAGACTATTGACTATAGGAGGCTGAATGTAGCCACTAGGAAAGACCACTTCCCTCTTCCCTACATTGACCAAATGTTAGAGCGTCTAGCGTGTCATAAGTATTTTTGTTATCTAGACGGCTACTCGGGATTCTTTCAAATCCCCATTCATCCTGGCGATCAGGAAAAGACTACCTTCACATGCCCTTATGGTGTCTTTGCTTACCGAAGAATGCCTTTTGGGTTATGTAATGCCCCTGCCACCTTTCAACGTTGTATGATGGCTATATTTTCTGATTATATCGAGTCTATTATGGAGGTCTTTATGGATGACTTCAGTGTTTATGGGACCGATTTTTATAGTTGTTTAGCTAATCTGACTAAAGTCTTACAACGTTGTGAGAAGAGTAATCTTGTTTTAAACTGGGAGAAGTGCCACTTCATGGTAACTGAAGGGGTGGTACTTGGTCATTTGGTGTCTGGACGAGGCATCCAAGTGGATAAAGCTAAAGTGGAAGTGGTTGAGCAATTAACGTACCCGGTGAATGTTAAAAGTGTTCAAAGTTTCCTTGGTCATGCGAGGTTCTATCGCCGTTTTATTAAGGATTTTTCAAAGATTGCTCAACCAATGACTAAGCTTCTCCATAAGGATACCCCGTTTGTCTTTACTGATGAGTGTGTTAAGTCTTTTGACAGGATTAAACAAGCTCTAATCTCAGCTCCAATTATCCAGTCTCCTGATTGGACATTGCCGTTTGAGATAATGTGTGATGCCAGTGATTATGCAGTTGGGGCTGTTTTGGGGCAAAGGAAGGATAAGGTGCTACATGCAGTTTACTATGCCAGTAAGACGTTGGATGATGCGCAAGTTAACTATGCTACCACTGAGAAAGAATTACTTGCAGTTGTCTTCGCCTTAGACAAGTTTAGAGCCTATCTTGTGGGTTCTAAGGTGATAGTCTATACTGACCATGCAGCACTGAAGTGCTTGTTGGCTAAGAAGGAAGCCAAACCTCGGCTTATTCGTTGGATCTTGTTGCTACAAGAATTTGATTTGGAGATCCGGGATAAGTCAGGTGCAGAGAATGTGGTTGCTGACCATCTGTCTCGTCTGAGGTTTGAAGAGGGAGATTCCATCCCCATTGATGATTCGTTTGCTGATGATCATCTCCTTGCCATTACCATGGAAACTCCATAGTTTGCCGATTATGCCAACTTTTTGGTTGGGGGAATTATGCCTCCAGATCAATCCTATCAGCAAAAGAAGAGGTTTCAACACGATGTCAAGAGTTATTTTTGGGATGATCCTTATCTATTCTGGGAATGTGCCGACGGCATTTATCGACGATGTATTCCAGAGGGTGAGGTACATGCCATCCTTTCCCATTGTCACTCTTCTTCATATGGCGGTCATCATGGTCCCTTAAGGACATTTGCTAAGGTCATGCAGTCGGGTTTTTATTGGCCAACTATTCTCAAGGATGCTACTACCTTTGTCCGCTCTTGTGACGCATGTCAAAGGACGGGTAATATTTCTCAAAGGCATGAGATGCCTCAAACGGGTATTCTGGAAGTCGAAATATTCGATGTTTGGGGTATTGACTACCAAGGGCCATTCCCATCTTCCCATGGTAACCAATATATTCTGGTAGCAGTTGATTATGTCTCCAAATGGGTGGAAGCCATTGCCACTCCTACTTGTGATGCCAAAGCAGTTATCAAACTGTTTCAGAAGATCATTTTCCCACGATTTGGGATTCCTCGTGCTCTCATTAGCGATGGAGGAAAGCATTTCAATGAACGTCATCTTAATTCTTTATTGAAGAAATATGGCGTTACACATCGTCGGGGGTTAAGTTATCATCCGCAGACAAGTGGTCAGGTAGAGGTTTCTAATAGGGAGATTAAGTCAATCCTTGAGAAAGTCGTGAGTAAGTCTAGGAAGGATTGGAGTCGTAAGCTCGATGATACTTTATGGGCTTACCGAACTGCTTTTAAGACTCCAATTGGTGCTTCTCCATACCGGTTAGTCTATGGCAAGGCGTGCCATTTACCGGTAGAACTTGAGCATAGGGCTATGTGGGCCATAAAAGAGCTTAATATGGATCCCTCACTGGCGGGTGAGAAACGACTTATGCAATTGAACGAGCTTGATGAGTTTCGATTGCATGCCTATGATAGTGCTTGGGTTTACAAGGAGAAGACCAAGAAGTGGCATGACAAACATATCATGCAGCGGGAATTTAAAGTTGGTGATAAAGTATTATTATTTAACTCCCGTTTGCGTTTGTTTCCAGGTAAACTCAAGTCCAGATGGTCGGGACCGTTCACAATTACCGAGGTGAACAAGTTTGGGTCGGTTTCACTACAAACCGACAAGGGTGAGATTTTCAAAGTCAATGGTCAACGCTTGAAGATCTACTACGATGGAGCATTTGTAGGAGTAATAGAGGCCGTAGACCTCTTCACTCTTGACAAATCCCCATGACTTTGAGGTACCACGGTCGTGCGGGACCGCTATAAACCAGCGCTAACCGGGAGGCAACCCGACATTTACTTGTATTTCATTTGTAAATTTTATTATTTCGCTTAGCTTAATTATCAATGTCATAGTTACATTAGATTTAGTTTGGATAGTTAATATATTTGTGCTTTATTGAGTGCGGTGAGGGAGCGATCTAACGATTTTATTGAGTGATTACAGCTAATACAATCGGAAATCGCTTTAATAATGAAGAAACGAAAAGAAAGTAGAAAAGAAGAGAAACACGAGGTAAAAGTGAAACTCACGGGTTGCTCGACCGAGCACACACAGCTGCTCGATCGACTTTTTGGTGCATACCAACATCAGCCACTCGAGCAAAACTTCAAAATCATGAAATCACAGGTTGCTCGATCGAGCAAGCTCCTCTTGCTCGATCGAGTCGAGCGGTTCAGACCGGCCCCGAGGTTGTTTAATCAGGTTTTCCCCAATTCTTTCCTCATTCTTCTTCTTATTTCGTCTTTGTTATTCTCTCCCTCACCTTTATTCTCTCAAATACCTCAAGCAAACTCATTCATATCTTCAATTCATCATCAATCTAGCATCAACAACCATTAATCTACTTGTTTTAAGTTCAATTTGTGAAGAAATCGGTGTTCTTGCTCCCTTATTTTGCCCAAATCGTGAATCTAGGGTTTGCTTCTTATTTCTTCAATTTTGTACTTCTAATTCATTGTTGTTGCTTCCTAGCTTTGTTATTTAGTAATTATTCACTCTTGCATTGCTAATTGCTCCGTCTTTCTTGCGTTTTAGACTCAAATTTGAATTTTTTTCGAGTTAGGGTTAGCTAATCCGTCTTTTGAGCATAGAGTTGTGTTTGTTGTGTATTTCATTTTACCCCATTAACTCCACATAAAGTCATATCTGCCTGTTGCCCTTAACTACATCCTAAACTGAGCCTACCTTTGCCGAGCTAGTTTATTAGTCGAGGTATTTTCTACCGTTGTGTCAGTTTTTGGCTCGTTTCATTGATTGGAGTGGGTTTTTTGTGAGAAAAGAAGAGAAGTGCTTAAGAGTGACTCGATCGAGTAGATTTCAGCTCGATCGAGCAGATATTGATGTCTAGTGCCTCGATCGAGTGATTCATTATACTCGATCGAGTGGTTTTCCTCAGTCAGCCAAGAAAGAAAAAGAAAAGAAAAGAAAAGAAAAGAAAAGAAAATGGAAAAAATAAAAAAATTTGATGAGAAAAAATATTTTGGCTGAAGTTTTTATTTTTACGCCTCCTACGCGTATTATTATTTTGTCGAGGTGTTATATGGGATTTGTGTTGTATATGCCTAGATTTGTAAAGGCATCGAGCTTAATTTTTGATAGTTGGAAGAATGGAACGAGTTCTATTGCGGTCTTGTTAGGAACTAGCTTGGCTATTTACCCTCACGTTTCCATTACTTGTTTTGCCCCTTCTTACCCATTTAACCTCACATATCCATACTTTTTCAAATGTTCGGCACGTGATTGTCCTTGAACGGTGGTTATGCGTGTGTACGGTGCTTGAATCATCTTTCATATTAGTTAGCAATGCATGTTGTGTCGGTCGTAGTCTAGGTGAGTGACTATATTTTCTTCTCTCTTTCTTATACATATTAACTTACCATTTGCTTGTTGATAGAAGAGTGATCCGTGAGAGTCCGAATTTGGATGAGTCTTGCAAGGTCGAAAGTCTAATTTATTTCCAAGATTGTATAAATTCGTTCATCTTCGTATTAAGCTTTGTAACGATTGAATGAGTGCATTAAACTGTTTAGAATTGACATGTAGCTAGCTGTGAGACTTGCTCCATTTCCCTAGGTTTATTTTGTTCCATATAGCTGCATTTAGTTTGCTTGAGGACAAGCAAAGGTTTAGTTTGGGGAAGTTTGATGCATGTATTTTATATAGACTTTGTAGTCCATTTATGGACGCATTTCTATGTCATTTAGGTGATATTATATCGCCATATGCCCCTATTTGGCTACTTTGTACTTTCATTACTATTTTGTAGGTACAAGCTGCGTAGTAGCGGAAACCAAGCCAAAACAGTCCACTTTGCATGCATTTAGGAGAATGGAAGGAACGGAACAGAAGCTCTTGCATAGGAAAGCGTGAAACCGCTCGCAATCAAGTCCAAAGCCATGTCTAACACTATGTGACATGCCTGAAGACCTCGATCGATTATATATTTGGTCGATCGAGGAGAGTTGAAGTGAAGAGTTGCTCGATCGAGCTGTCCTGTGCTCGATCGAGTAGTAGCCGCTGAAAAGTTGCTCGATCGAGTAGAATTGTTACTCGATCGAGTGATTTTCTCCAATAAAGTCCTCGATCGAAGGATATTTTCCCTCGATCGAGTAGAATCTATCATGGGCCTTAAGTCCATAGCTTAATTAGGGTTTAGAGTCGTGTTATGCTTATTTAAGACTCTTATTTTCGTCATTAGGTTATCATGGGGTGATCCCTGATCATCACCACTTAGCTTCTAGTTTCTAAACTCTCTTCTTTCTTTAGTTTACATTCGAGTTTATCAACGTGGATTTGTTTCTTACGCCGGATTGCTACGATTGTAAACTTCTTCTTTTCTCTCTTTCTTAACCTTTGTCTTAATTACTGCTTTACTTCTCTTAACTACTGCGTTAATATTGTTCATGCTTGTTAAATACGATTTTGTTATGTCTAATGCCATATGTTTAATCGTTTTTATTGTTAGCATCGTTAATAGCATGAGTAGCTAATTCTCTGGTATGTTGGGATGAGGGAAACTGTAGTAGAGGCATGTTAGGATAGATTATTTTAGTTAGTCTTGAATATGAGAATCGATCTAAGCAATTTAATTGAGGTTTAGTCGAATGAGTGCACGCAAGAGACTGGCTAGGTAGTTAACCCCAACCTGGATCGAAAGATTGGAAGGGAAGACTTGCTTAGAATTGATAGGTGACTCCTAAGAGGACGAGAGTTAATTAGGAAAATCCCTAGGGTGGTTTGAGACCGAGAGGAGAAAACCATTGCCCTTCTCATTGATAGATTGACTGACTTAGTTGACCCGTATATGCCGATATTGCAGTGGACCGAATCCTAGCATATTCTCTCTTTATCTGATTTATTCGTTTTAATCTCTATCTTTATTTCTCTTCCTTAATCTTATTTAGTGTAGTCAAAACCTTTTCAAAACCCCCCAGATTGTTACTAGCAG
Organism: Heliosperma pusillum; assembly: GCA_022085475.1. Taxonomy (NCBI): domain Eukaryota; kingdom Viridiplantae; phylum Streptophyta; class Magnoliopsida; order Caryophyllales; family Caryophyllaceae; genus Heliosperma; species Heliosperma pusillum. The sequence goes on along the minus strand of JAIUZE010025313.1, from coordinate 2,529 downwards.
ATTTAGATTTCAGTTAATTAGTTTCCTCCCTTTGGAGATCGACCCTACTTCCGCTATCTTCTTAGTTAGTAGACTTAGGTTTTATTTTTGGTGTATAACGACCACATTAAATTTGTTGTGTTAGATTTAGTTTGTTTTATTTTTGCCAATACTGGGGATGGCGTAAGGAAACTCATAGTTTGTTTTGTGTCTTAGATTTAGTCAAGTTACTTATTGTTGTTCTTGTTGGTGTTTAGTTGTTAGATTATTTGTAGAGTGCCTTGCATTATTGTCTTTCCCTAGTGTGCCCAAAAACACACTAGGAGTCTAACTTGTTTTTGAGTTGCTTTGAGTGCATGCCTAGGGGTGAAGGGTTGTTCTTTAGCCATCCGGAGCCCGAAAGGTTGTTTAGGACTCTACGAGCTAATACACTTGCTCGGGTTAGGAATTCAAGAACGGTTAGCCGTCAACAAGCCAATACTTCTATCGCTTCTACATCCACTCCAACAACCGATCACCCACAAAACGACACCATTGAACCCATATTCGAAAACCCCTTCTACAATACACTACAAAACACCCCACCAATTTCACCACCTACAACACCTCAACAACAACAAAATCAACCACAAATGACGACTTTACGTGACCGTAACCGACCCAACCATGATGATACCCAATCTCCAATAAATTTCGGTGTCTTGGCCCCAAATAACTTTGAGATACACCCGACTCAAATGATTTCAATTGAGCGGGATAGCTTTGGAGGCCTTCCCGATGAGGATGCTCATGCCCACTTGAGGAAATTCAAAAGTCGAGTGGCAATCATGAAGAGGAATGGTGTGCCCGAGGAAACCCTTTGTCTAATGTTGTTCCCATTTTCTCTCAAAGACCGGGCTGAGAGGTGGTTGAATAACCATGCTCCAAACACTTTTACCACTTGGGATGCCTTAGCTAAGGAGTTTCTAAGCAAGTACTACCCCGCCTCCAAAACGGCAATGCTAAGAAATGAGATAACAACCTTTCAACAAGAGGATGGAGAATCCTTGGGAGAGGCATGGGATCGATTCATTGATTTACTTGCCCGTTGCCCTCATCATGGCATTGCGGATTGGTATGTCACTCAAACATTCTATCAAACTCTTCTCCCTCAGACCAAGGCTATGGTGAATGCTCCCGCGGGGGGCAGTTTCGATCATTTGAATGACCAACAAGGGGCGGCATTGATTAAAAAAATGGTTGAGTCGGAGTCTACCTGATGATCACTATTTATATACATATTTTATGTCTCCCTTAGACACATTTAACTCGATTTACCGTCTTTTCTTGCTTATTCTATGCTATTTTAGCTAGAATATCGATTCTGCCGCTTTTGTTATGTTTTAATGCAGATTGGATGCATTTGGAGCTTTTTGAGTAGATATGGAGCATGGCGGAGGTGGATCGTGGAAAGATAAGCACGGGAATCGAGAAGAATCAAGAAGAATCGAGAATGAAAGACAAGAAATGAAGAAAAGTCGAAGAAACAAGCTGTAATGAGGTCTGCTCGATCGAGCAGAACAACAGTGCTCGACCGAGTCGTGGTCAGGTCTTGCTCGATCGAGCAAAAGGCCCTTGCTCGATCGAGCAAGTCATTATTTCGGCGGATTTTCGTATTTTCCTTAATTTTAACCTAATTAGTTAGATTTTTGTAATACTCCCTCCGATCCAGACCAATGGTAACACTTACCTAAAACGGACGATCCACACCAATGGTAACATACCTTATTTGGCCCACTACATTACCAAGTTATCCTTCTACCCATTTGATATTTACACAAAATGCCATTGGACGGCCCCACAATTAAACCCACAATTACATGGCCCACCTACCTTTTCCTTTTTTACCCCTCATTTTTCCACCTTTTCTTAAATACTCCAATTTTCCCCATGTTACCATTTGTCTGGATCGGAGGGAGTATATAAAGAAAGCTCGTCTTATATGCTTTCATATACTTTGATAGGCTTTTCAATGCTTTATTGCTTTAAATTAGAAAACCTAATTTAGTTTACTTTTCCTCCGGATTTGATTCATCAAAGACGATTGTCTTTAGTTCAACTTGTATTCGGTATTTTTCAATCTTTCTTCGTTATTCAATTTAATTGCCTTCTAGTTCTTTAATTATTCTTTGTTCATCCTTTCATTGTAAAAATTGGAGTAAGGTGTACCTTGCTTAAAAGATTGAAAGGCAAGGACTTGCTCAACCGTACTCATACATTCCACTGCAGTATGCCCCATAGTGCCACATCTTTCACAGGTTGGCTCTTGTTGAACCATGGCATGAACCGTTTGCTTATTTTCCAAGGACTTTGAAGTTTGTAACTCGGCAATTTTGGCAGTTAATGCCTCCAACTGAGCTGCACCTGCATTATCCGTACCTCCTCTCCTCACATTACCCCTAGGATTCCCATACTCAGCAGTGTGAGTAGCCATCTCATCAATTAGCTTCCAAGCATTGGCATCAGTAGTGTTATTTTGGAATCTCCCATTGGCAGCAGAATCGAGCAATG